>WNWK01024727.1:0-29363 GCA_009830355.1 Cherax destructor
TGTGTCAAAGAGAGGGATTTTGAAGGGTTTGGGGCTGGCCCTGAGGACCCTATGGAAGTTGTGGAAAGTATTGTGGCATTGGGGACTTCCATGGGGTTGGATGTGAGTAACCAGGATGTGGAAGAGTTGGTGGAGGACCACAATGAAGATCTAACCACTGAAGAGCTGCAAGAGCTTGAGCTGCAACACCATCAAAACAGATCTGAGGAAATTGCTTCAATGAAGGAGGAAGAGAGATGTAAGGTGCCTTCTTCAGAGATTAAGGAGATTTGTGCAATGTGGAGTAGGGTGCATTCATTTGTGGAGGAACATCACCCTGACAAAGATGTTGCAATCCGTCTAGGCAACATGTACAATGACAATCTCTTATCATATTTTAGGGACATTTTAAAGAGATGCTAGACACAGAGCTCTCTGGACAGATATTTAGTGCCACAGGTGTGCAGTGACTCTCAAGCTGGTCCTAGTGATTTTAAAAGACAAAAAAGGGAAGTAACCCCAGATGAGGACTTGGTACCTAGAGTCCTTATGGAGGGGGATTTCCCTTCCCCTCCTCCCTCTCTTCCATCCAGCAACATCAGTCTTCAATAAAGGTAAGTGCCACATTCAGTTCATTCATTTGTGCATGTAAATCTATCTTTAAGACCCTAAAATTTTTTTTTCCAAACTTCTGGGTTTCTGGAACGGATTAATTGAATTTCCATTATTTCTTATGGGGAAAATGGTTTCAGTTTTCGTGTGTTTCAGTTTTAGTGCATCCCTCAGGAATGGATTAAGCACGAAAATGGAGGGTCCACTGTACTCCCTCCACAACATTTTTACCCACTTTAGCATTGAGATCCCCAATCACAAGTACTCTCTCACTTGGTTCAAAACTCCCCATGCACTCACTCAACATTTCCCAAAATCTCTCTCTCTCCTCTACACTTCTCTCTTCTCCAGGTGCATAAACAGTTACTATAACCCACTTTTCACATAATCCTTGAATTGATACATTTATATTCCCTCTTTTCCTGCCATAACTTATCCTTCAACATTATTGCTACTCCTTCCTTAGCTCTATCTCTATTAGAAACCCCTGACCTTTTCCCATTTATTTCTCCCCACTGAAACTCTCCTACCCCCTTCAGCTTTGTTTCACTTAAAGCCAGGACATCCAGCTTCTTTTCATTCATAACATCCACAATCATCTCTTTCTTATCATTTGCACAACATCCACACACATTCAAACATCCCACTTTGACAGTTTTCTTCTTTTTCTTTTTAGTAAACTATATGGGAAAAGGGGTTACTAGCCCATTGCTCCCGGAATTTTAGTTGACTATTACAACATGCATGGCTTACGGAGGAAAGATCTTATTCCACTTTCCCATGGGTATAAAAGGAAAAGCAATAAGAACAAGAACAATTAAGATAAAATCAAAGAAAACTCAGATGACTGTGTATACATAAACGTGTACATGCATGAGTAGTGTGACCTAAGTGTAAGTAGAAGTAGCAAGACATACCTGAAATCTTGCATGTTTATGAGACAGAAAAAAGACACCAGCAATCCTACCATCATGTAAAACAAATACAGGCTTCCATTTTACACTCACTTGGTAGGACGGTAGTACCTCCCTGAGTGGCTGTTTACCAACCTACTACCAATTATTTATATATATATACATGTATATATACACACACACCTGCAATTAAACCATATTTATGAATAATAATCTTTCAAGTGCTATCGTTATCCCTCAATTTATCAAGGAATAAGAGATGACGAGAGCTTAAGATACTATTACTTTTCACTGTGGCGTTACTGAATATTAAGATATCACCTGATTCTTGGTATAGTAAATTTCTTTTGTAAGATTAGTTACTACTGTAGTAATGTCTTACCTGGTTACAGTTAGCTCCATAGGTGGTTGGTGGACATGGCAAGTTGCAAGTGGGGCCGTAATACCCATCAACACACTGACACTGTCCTCTCACAGGATCGCAAGTCCCGCCGTTCACACACTTGCATTTCTGCGGCAGCATATTTAGCACAATAAGTGCAAACTTTGAAGTTAAATGAACACTTGTCATTGTTTCAGTAAATCAATTGGGGATATACTGTTAGCATGAAATGTGAGGTGATTTTCTTTTTTACGATCTTCTGAATGCTTGTATTCATTATCAAAAATATTAATCTAGACTACTATATTTTGGTCTACTTAAGCAGTGTATTCATGGGAAAGTACAAAACCTCTAAGGGCTATATGGGTCCTGGGGATTGATAGAAGTTTGCTTCAAAGAAAGGATAGCTAAAATTCCTAGTATCAGAGAGTATTCCATTATCAAGGTATGTACCACTCTTCCCAGAGAGTGGTATCTTTATGTTACTCCATAAGGCGGCTTCCTATTCATAGGAACAAATGATTTGGTTATTTTCACTGTTGTGACAGTGCATCACCACTCCACATTCTCCAATTCTTCACACGGCAGGAAAACAGCCATTTTCACCCACTTACTCACTCCAGGGGTCGAGAGGGGTGTATCGAGGCTGACGAAGGGCTCTTGATCCAAGGAACTGGAGCAATCCTTCCCTTCCTCGGATCAAACCTGCTTACCTCCCATTCCGCCACAAGCACTGTATGACCGACCCCTTTTGAGTCTAGCGCTTTCCGGCAAATGACATAAATGTACCGACCTGTTTACAATCGACGCCGTATCTGCCTCTGTTGCATTCTCTTCGACACTTTCTCCCTCGACGACCAGCAGGGCAGAAGCATTCTCCAGTGATGGGGTCACAGAGAGACGACTTTGCACACTGGCACTCCATGCGGCACTCCTCTCCCCAGTAACCCTCAGCACAGTCTGTGGGAGGGACAGTGCCTGCTCAGTAATGTTGGTCACAATACTCCAGGACTTGCAGCCTTGTGTGTTTGGTACTTGGGTAAGCCATTCTTTCACTCCAAGCAATAAACATATAGAACTGAACGTTTCCTAATTTTCCCATCTATTTCACTGCCAGAATTATTATGACATTTGTTTTTTGCTTATTAGGTTTTTAAATATTTGTCTTCATAGGTTTATATGACATTATCTAATTCACCCTATCCTAATCTTTCCCTACCTAATATAACCTTCCTTAATCTAACCTCACCTAATCTAACCATCTTAAATTATTAAATTCCTGAAGAACTCAACCATTAGGAATTACACAGTGGCTGGTGAATTGGAGGTAGTCACGTGTGATGTGAGGTAGGTGTCAAGTGTAATGTGAGGTGAGTTAAGTGTCCTTAGATTAAGAGAGCTTTACAGGCATCAAGGCACCTCCCCTCCCTCCTCGACTAACGATAGTTTCATATAACGAAAAAATCGTGTAATGAAAGCTTTTTTCGCAAAATATTTTTCTCGTGTAGTGAACTGTACTAGACCCGTCTGCCTGCCCCGCGCAAGCACGGTGAGGCGGACAGGATGCCAGTCAAGCATTGTTTACACTTGAGAGAACATTACCCAGTGCGCTCTTTCAAACATTCACAATACTTTTGCTGTGTTTATTGCTGGTTCAGTGATTGTCACTGTGAAATAAGTCACCATGGGTCCAAAGAAGCTTCACAAGTCGATAAAGGCTATAGCACCAGCCAGTGATAAAGTGTAGCAATGGAAATAAGTCACTCTGTCTTGACTTTTTTGGGTTATCTTAGGTTTTCTACACATATGCTGCTATGTATGATAATCTATGTATAACTGGATTTGTGTATACCTGAATAAACTTAAGTAAGTTAAGCGATTAATCGATAGAAAATGACGACACAAAACTTAACTTCTACAATGTTGTTTGAGATTATAGGGACACTGACAAGAGCGCCGTCCTCTGCCACCATCTCCTCCAAGGTATGTAAGTGCAAGTATTTCTTAGTTATATAAGTGTAAATATTTCTTATTTATAAATTATGCACATTGTTTGTGTGATAGTGTTGGTTGCTTTCTGCTGAAACCAACTACCACTACGGCTTATGGTCAGTGGCCCTTATACCCAACAACAACAAACACACTACCACCAGTCTTACATCGTAATGACATGTTTTATTCATTCTAGAGTTTATATCATGTTTCTATGTTATTAATATTGTTTATTATATCATATTAGATGAATTGTGCTAGATAAATAAGCTGTAGAGTTGATATTATTGTCATATTGAAGGACTATTTTGTCTTCTCTCCAAACAAATTCTCTCATATGCCAACAAGAGTCTTCAATAAAGGTAAAACTTATTTAACTGTTCATTTGTCCATTATAATTAGTGCTTTATATTTATTTCTCATTGTTTTCTGTATGTAAAAAAATGAATTTTTGGTGAAAATTTTTGGGTGGAAACAAATTAATTGTATTTACATTATGTATTTCTTATGAGAAATAAGTTTCGAATAACGAATTTTTCGTGTTGAGAACTAGCTCCTGGAACGGATTAATTTCGTTAGTCGAGGGACCACTGTACGTAGGGACATTTACGTTGTCAAGCTTATAGTCAACCTTAAAGGTAAGCATGGGTGGGTTCTCCTCGGTCAAGCTTGTAGTCAACCTTATAGGTGTATATGTATGGTATAACAAACATAGCAACAAGATAAAGTGCATTCAGCTTGTGCCAACATTCTCAATGTTCTATCATCTCAAGCAGCACTTAAAACCACAAAATGTATCAAATAGCTTCACAAATATATTTCATGGAAATGTTAAAATGTTTATACTACTATATTCAAATTACTTTATTCACATCCATCAGGTAAAAGGCTCTTGATCCAACAAATTGGAAATACCATTCCTTTCTTGGGTTAAACCTGATTACCTCTCACTTCCCAAGCGCTGTATGACCTTAACATTACAGCCTCTCCTCACTTAGCAATGTAGCACTCATTTACTGACAACTAGGACTTGCGACGGGCTCTCTGACCAGTATGCATACCAAAATAATGTATATTAGAGCTGATTTCTTCTATTCTGTTTATTACAATATACAGTACACTACTGTATAAACATTTAAAAATATACAGAAATGTCATAAATGGTGCAAAGGTGACATTAAAACAATATCAAAGATAGTTGACACAAACCCACTACCATTATAGTATGCTCCTCACTTAGTGACAAATTTGTTTACCGACGTGGTCTTAGGAATGGAACGTCGTCATTAAGTGAGGAGAGGCTGTATTAGTTTTCCAATAATAATAAATATTTACAATAATAATAATAAATAATATTAATAATAATAATAATAATAATAATACGTACTTAGAGTTGACAGTCTAACATCATAATAAATTATTTTGATATTTTGGAATGTTTTAATATTTTTTATAGAAACAAATTCTAATAAACTACCATTATTATTATTATAATATTCATAAGGAAACACTAAACCCATTGAGGTCATACAGTGGCTAGCTAATCAGATTTGATCCAAGGAAAGGGAGTGGCACCTGCTTTTTCATACACTCAAGGGTCCTTCACAATAACCAAGGCACTCTCCCGTCTGAAGGGAAAGAATACGTAGGCAGTGCCAATACTCACACTGGTGGCACTGCTGGCCCTGCCTGCCTGCAGGACAGGTACAAGCACCGGTCACGTGGTCACAAGGCTGGTTTGGTGCGCATGTGCAGCGACCTCGACATTCTTCACCGAAGAATCCGTAGGGGCATACTGAAAGAAATATGCTGATATATATATAATGCCGAATAGGTAAAACTTGCGATTTTGGCTTGAATAGCAATGCTCTTCTTGCCGAATAAGGCAAGCGAAAATTTGTGTGTGGACCTGGAGAGAGAGAGTAGTTAGCCCATTAGTCCTGACAGACTCTGCATCACTGTAGTATCCCACAGAGGTGAGCTGCTTACTGCTGGCCGCACGCAGTTCAATGTACGAACCACAGCCTGGCTGGTGCAATAATTTCGCAAAAAAACATTCTGAACCTAACAAAAAAAAATATTTCATTGTGTTTGTTTATTATTAAATTATTGTAAACTTATCTAAAATATATTTAGTTGGATTAGACTAAATTAAATTGCGCTTGTTATAATAAGGTTAGGTAAGTTTTCTAAGGTTCTTTTGGTACAAAACTGTTAATTTTTACATTAACATAAATGAAAATATATTTCTTTAAACGTGAACGGGTGGCCCCGGTGGCCTGGTGGCTGAAGCTCTTGCTTCACACACAGAGGGCCCCGGGTTCGATTCCCGGTGGGGTGGAAACATTTCGACGAGTTTCCTTACACCTGTTTTCATGTTCACCTAGCAGCAAATAGGTACCTGGGTGTTAGTCGACTGGTGTGGGTCGCATCCTGGGGGACAAGATTGAGGACCTCAATGGAAATATATATATACATTGTATATATATATTCTCCATGGGGAAGTGGAACAGAATTCTTCATCCGTAAGCCATGCGTGTCGTAAGAGGCGATTAAAATGCCGGGAGCAAGGGGCTAGTAACCCCTTCTCCTGTATATATTACTAAATGTAAAAGGAGAAACTTTCGTTTTTCCTTTTCAGCCACCCCTCTTCGGTGGGAGACGGCCGACGTGTTGAAAGAAGAAGAAGAATATATATATATATAAATTATGTATATATAATATATATATAAATTATGTATATATAATATACAGTGGTACCTCGGTTAACGATATTTTTTCGTTCCAGAATGCTGTTCAAGTGCCATTACCAAACGAATTTATCCCCATAAGGAATAATGTAAAATAGACTAGTCTTTTTAGACCCCCAAAAATACACTTACAAAAGCATTTAAAAAAATAAACTTACATAAAAGGGCGAGTTTCGGGACCATAGTTAACCGAGGTACCACTGTATATATATATATATATATTTTATATATAATATATTAATATATAATATATATATAAATATAATATTTTTATATAATATTATATATATAACCTCTTTTTCCTCCTGTATTTAAAAATTTTTTATTTCTAGGTGTAAAATGGGAAACTTTCGTTGGCTTTCATTTTGGGCCACCCCACTTCGGTGGGAAACGGCCGACGTGTTAAGAAAGAAAGAAAGAAAAAATATATATTATATCCTAGGTAGTAGGTTGGTAGACAGCAACCACCCAGGGAGGTACTACCGTCCTGCCAAGTGAGTGTAAAACGAAAGCCTGTAATTGTTTTACATGATGGTAGGATTGCTGGTGTCTTTTTTCGGTCTCATAAACATGCAAGATTTCAGGTACATCTTGCTACTTCTACTTACACTTAGGTCACACTACACATTCATGTACAAGCATATATATACACACCCCTCTGGATTTTCTACTATTTTCTTACTAGTTCTTGTTCTTATTTCCTCTTTCTCCATGGGGAAGTGGAACAGAATTCTTCCTCCCGTAAGCCATGCATGTCGTAAGAGCGACTAAAATGCAGGGGCAAGGGGCTAGTAACCCTTCTCCTGTAGATATTACTAAATGTAAAAGGAGAAACTTTCGTTTTTCCCTTTTGGCCACCTGCCTCGGTGGGAAACTGCCGACATGTTGAAAGAAAGAAATAATATATTATACAATACATATATTAGATGATAACCTCACTCTGGGAAACACTGTATAATAAAGGTTTTCAGTTCAGTTGAGTTACAACTCATGATTTACCAAACTGACACTTATCCCGGGGAGGCCAGAGGGCAGTGGACCCCTGTTGGTGGCACCATAGTTGAAGTACACACGACATCTACAATCCTATATATATATATTATTATATCCTAGTCAGTATGTTGGTAGGAAGCACCAAACCCAGGAGATGTAATTCACCGTCCTCCCAAATTTTATTAAAATGTATGAGAATTCCTTGTAAAAATTCTTTACATGATTGGATTGATGGATGGGATATTTTCTAGTTTCTCATAAAATTAGAAATACAGTGGACTCTTGCATTACTTCATTAGGTCACATACACAATTTTCATGGACAAATATAAAAATACACCCTGGGTTTCTTCTATTTTCTTACTAGTTCTTGTTCTTATTTCCTCTTATCTCCATGGGGAAGTAGAACAGAATTCTTCCTCCGTAAGCCATGCGTGTCGTAAGAGGCGACTAACATGCTGGGAGCAAGGGGCTAGTAACCCCTTCTCCTGTATATATTACTAAATGTAAAATGGGAAACTTTCGTTTTTCATTTTGGGCCACCCCACTTCGGTGGGAAACGGCCGACGTGTTGAAAGAAAGAAAGAATATATATTATATCCTAGGTAGTAGGTTGGTAGACAGCAACCACCCAGGGAGGTACTACCGTCCTGCCAAGTGAGTGTAAAACGAAAGCCTGTAATTGTTTTACATGATGGTAGGATTGCTGGTGTCTTTTTTCGGTCTCATAAACATGCAAGATTTCAGGTACATCTTGCTACTTCTACTTACACTTAGGTCACACTACACATTCATGTACAAGCATATATATACACACCCCTCTGGGTTTTCTTCTATTTTCTTACTAGTTCTTGTTCTTATTTCCTCTTATCTTCATGGGGAAGTGGAACAGAATTCTTCCTCCGTAAGCCATGCATGTCGTAAGAGGCGACTAAAATGCAGGGCGCAAGGGGCTAGTAACTCCTTCTCCTGTATATATTACTAAATGTAAAAGGAGAAACTTTCGTTTTTTCTTTTGAGCCATCCTGCCTCGGTGGGAAACGGCCGACATGTTGAAAGAAAGAAAGAATATATTATACACATACACGTCATCACTGTAGATGATAACGTCTCACTCTGGGTGAAACACTGTATAAGAAAGGTTCTCCCAGTTTCAGGTTTGAGTTACCAACTCATAGACTTACCAAACTGACACTTATCCCCGGTGAGGCCAGGAGGGCAGTGGCACTCTCCTGTGATGTGGTGGCACTCACTACTGTGCTGACAGTCACACACCTCGCCACATCCCTCGCCCCACAATCCTGGAGTAAGCATCATTATTAGTTCATTCTTCCTAAGAGATCAACATTTCGCTTTCATTACAATGTTTATGGGAAAGTGCTAAGCCCGTAGATGTCAAATTGCACCTGGAGAATGGAGACCAATCAAGTTTGATTCAAAGAATGTATGGTAGCTCCAATTCCTTGCTCCAAAATTCCTTCACTACCATCATTGCGTATCCATGAATGGATAGAGTATAATAATTTCTAATAGTTTTTACTCCTAGTAAAGAATTAGAATATACAGTGGACCCTCGGTTTTCATTGAAAATTCATTCCAGAATGCTGTTCGACTGCCATTACCGAACGAATTTGTTCCCATAAGGACAAATATAAATTAGATTAGTCGTTTCAGAACCCCAAAAATACACTTACAAAAGCTCTTGCAAAAATACATTTACATACACACACAACCTGCACATATAAAAAAGAGAGGAGCTTACGACGACGTTTCGGTCTGACTTGGACCATTTACAAAGTCACACTAACACACATGAATACCTCGTATGTTAGTGTGACTTTGTAAATGGTCCAAGTGGACCGAAACGTCGTCGTAAGCTCCTCTCTTTTTTATATGTGCGGGTTGTATGTGTATTGTTCCAGTCACGGTATTGTGCCTTTTTTTGTTATTTATACATTTACATAATTATTCGAATGTGGAGGTGAACGAAAACTGAGGGTCCACTGTATATTGCGAAGCTAACACCCTCACAATGCAGTAATGGACAACCTCATTAAATTAAAAAACTAGAAGAGCCAAGTAAGCACTGATCATGACCAGTACAGATAAAACAGGCATCATCCTGCATGCCAGTATTATACTGTTGTAGTATCACTGGTCTATGTAGCAATATGTGCTGCTAAGATACTGACCTTTGTGGCAGGGCTTGTGACAGTGGTGACCTCGCCAGCCAGGGGTACACTTGCAGGCACCAGTAGCAGGGTCACACTCACCTCCGTGTTGGCACATACACTGCAAGGCACAACCAGGGCCATATTTGCCAGGCTGACACCCTGTGGCACCAATAGAAGAGTTTTAATACTACTATATATCAGAAGAAGTATGTGTGTGAATGAATTAACAGAAGAATGGTCTGGACTCGAACTGTGGTCCATGCATAAAACAGGCCAAATGATGTAATTAATCAGATACAGAGCTTAAAACACACAATAATTTTTCAAGCAACATCTCTGTGTCATAGTTATATCATGGGCAGCTGTGATCCTGCCATCCTATCCCACAGTTCCATAAGCTTTTATGTTATACATGGCTCTCATACCCTTCAGAGTCATATAGTTCATGAATCCAAGATAAGTCTTATTTACCTGGAGGTACTATCCTGGTACCTCCAGAAATAAATGAACATGGTTTAGCAAAACTATCTGTTTAGACAAGCTAACGAATGAAGGCAAATGCGATAAATTGCAACAAACAGTAGTACTTCTGCTATCACAGGTCCTGCTAGATAGCTGCCTGAATCCTCAACAGAGGAATCAGACACCTAAGATAGTCCAATTTCCAAAGAGTGCGATGATAGCCACAACAGCAACCCTCACAGAAGGATCACTAGAACATGGCTGGATAGCAACTCCTCCTCCTTGAGTCTGGTTTATTTCTTTCACCAAAAATTTAAATACAGTATACATTACCCTCTAATAAGGCCAAAAGAAAGTAAGGAAATGGGGCATTCAGGTTCTGTCTGAGGAAAGAAAGACCAGATCGAGTTACTTCGATTGAGAATCCTTCATTATCATTACTGAATCCCTGAAGGGTTGCTCCAGTTCCATGGATTAGAAGCCCTATGCCCAGAAGTTTGCTTCATGCTAAGCCTCAAATATTCTCATCTTCTATCTTAGTTCTCCCCATGAATTACTTTATTCTTGGTTCTTAATGTTGATCATCAGACATTATTTACAAAGCCAGAACCAATTGGTTTCAAAATAGTGATTCATCTGTTTCATCGAGCACTGAACATTATTTACAGTAGTATGTATCAATTAGGTGCAATGTAGGACTCACCTGTTTCGCAGAAGGCACCAGTAATGCCTGGAGGGCACATACAAGTGCCAGTTTCATGGTGACAAGTAGAACCATGTTGGCATATGCAGGTGTGCTGGCATCCACTGCCGTATGTTCCTGTAGGACATCTGTCCTGACAGGTGGCACCGCTGTATCCTGGGAGACACACACATGCACCGGAGACACGATCACAAGTGCCACCATTGTGGCACAGACACACATTCTGGCAGTCTTTGCCCCAGCGGTCACTCAAGCAAGCTGTTGGGAAGATTAGCACTATAATCAATGGAAAATGCTAAACCCATATAGGTTATGCAGTGGATGATGAAGAATTGGAGGTTATCAGGTGTAACCCAGGGGGACAGTAGCTTCGATTCCTTCCTTGAAATAAGAGCCCTACATTGGCATCTAGGGCTCTCATCAATAATTATTCATTTACACTCTTACACACTAACAAACTAAAAAATTTAAATCAGTCACACCAATACACACACACACACAATATATATATGTATACACACACACACACACATATATACGGAAATAGGAAGTACAATGCCTGCACTTTAAAGGAGGGGTCTGGGATAGTGACAGTTGGGAGAGACTTATTCTCAGCTGTCGTATCTGAGCGCCTCTGCAAAGACAGTGATCATGTATGAGTGAGGTGAAAGTGTTGAATGATGATGCCTTGGTGGGAGACGGCCGACTTGTTGAAAACAAAAAAAAATGTATGTATGTATGTATGTATGTAGTAGGTTGGTAGACAGCAACCACTCAGGGAGGTACTACCATCCTACCAAGTGGTAGGATTGCTAGGGTCTTTTTTCTGTCTCAAACATGCAAGATTTCAGGTACATCTTGCTACTTCTACTTACACTTAGGTCACACTACACATGCATGTACACACTTATGTACATACACTCATCTGAGTATTCTTTGATTTTACCTTAATACAGTGGACCCTCGGTTAACGAATACCCCGGAAATCGTGCAATTATGTAAGTATAATTTTGTAAGTTCTTGTGGAAGTGTATTTTTGGGGGTCTGAAATAGACTAACCTACGTGAAATTTTTCCTTAAGGGAGTAAATTCGTTCGGTAATGGCACTTGAGCAGACTTCAGGAGTGAAGTTTTTACGAAACTCGGGGGTCCACTGTAGTTCTTATTCTTATTGCTTTTCCTTTCATATCCATGGGGAAGTGGAATAAGAATCTTTCCTCCGTAAGCCATGCGTGTTGTAAAAGTCAACTAAAATGCCGGGAACAATGGGCTAGTAACCCCTTTTCCCATATAGCTAACTAAAAAGAAAAAGAAGAAAACCGTCAAAGTGGGATGTTTGAATGTGTGTGGATGTTGTGCGAATGATAAGGCATGATTGTGGATGTTATGAATGAAAAAAAGCTGGATATCCTGGTTTTAAGTGAAACAAAGCTGAAGGGGGTAGGAGAGTTTCAGTGAGGAGAAATAAATGGGATTAGATCAGGGGTTTCAAATAGAGTTAGAGCTAAAGAAGGAGTAGCAATAATGTTGAAGGATAAGTTATGGCAGGAAAAGAGGGAATATAAATGTATAAATTCAAGGATTATGTGGAGTAAAATAAGGGTTTGATGTGAAAAGTGTGTTACAGTAAGTGTTTATGCATCTGGAGAAGAGAGAAGTGTAGAGGAGAGAGAGGGAGAGAAAAAAAAAAGAGAGAGAGAGAGAGAGATTTTTGGAAATGTTGAGTGAGTGCGTGGGGAGTTTTGAACCTAGTGAGAGAGTTTTTGTGGTGGGGGATCTCAATGCTAAAGTGGGTAAAAATGTAGTGGAGGGAGTAGTAGGTAAATTTGGGGTGCCAGGGGTAAATGAAAATGGGGAGCCTTTAATTGAGCTATGTGTAGAAAGAGGTTTGGTAATAAGTAATACATATTTTATGAAAAAGAGGATAAATAAGTATACAAGGTATGATATAGCATGTAATGAAAGTAGTTTTTTAGATTATGTATTGGTGGATAAAAGGTTGATGGGTAGGCTTCAGGATGTACATGTTTATAAAGGGGCAACGGATATATCAGAGCATTATTTAGTTGTAGCTAAAGTTAGAATAAGAGGTAGATGGGACAAAAGGAAAATGGCAACAGCAAGTAAGAGAGGGGTGAAGGTGTATATACCTGGAGAGAGTTCCAGGGGTCAACGCCTCTGCGGCCCAGTCTGTGACCAGGCCTCATGTTGGATCAGAGCCTGATCAACCAGGCTGTTACTGTTGGCTGCATGCAGTCCAACGTACGAACCACAGCCTGGCTGGTCAGGTACAGACTTTAGGTGCCTGTCAAGTGCCTGCTTGAAGACAGCCAGGGGTTTGTTGGTGATCCCCCCTGATGTATGCTGGGAGGCAGTTGAACAGTCTTGGGCCCCTGACACTTATTGTGTTGTCTCTCAACGTGCTAGTGGCACCCCTGCTTTTCATTGGGAGGATGTTACATCATCTGCCGAGTCTTTTGCTTTCATAGGGAGTGACTCTCGTGTGCAAGTTTGGTACTAATCCCTCGAGAATTTTCCAAGTGTATATAATAATGTATCTCTCCCTCCTGCGTTCTAGGGAGTACAGGTTTAGGAACTTCAAGCGTTCCCAGTAATTGAGGTGGTTTATCGCAGTTATGCGTGCCGTGAAGGTTCTTTGCACATTTTCTAGGTCAGCAATTTCACCTACCTTGAAAGGTGCAGTTAGTGTGCAGCAATATTCCAGCCTAGATAGAACAAGCGACCTGAAAAGTGTCAACATGGGCTTGGCATCCCTGGTTTTGAAGGTTCTCATTATCCATCCTGTTATTTTTCTAGCAGATGCGATTGCTACGGTGTTATGGTCCTTGAAGGTGGGATCCTCTGACATGATCACTCCCAGGTCTTTGACATTAGTTTTTCGCTCTATTGTGTGGTTGGAATTTGTTTTGTACTCAGAGGAGATTTTAATTTCCTCACGTTTTCCATATCTGAGTAATTGAAATTTCTCATCATTGAACTTCATATTGTTTTCTGCAGCCCATTTAAAGATTTGGTTGATGTCTGCTTGGAGTCTTGCAGTGTCTTCAATGGTGGACACTGTCATGCAGATTCGGGTGTCATCTGCAAAGGAAGACACTGCACTGTGGCTTATATCCCTGTCTATGTCCGATATGAGGATGAGGAACAGGATGGGAGTGAGTACTGTGCCTTGTGGAACAGAGCTTTTCACTGTAGCCACCTCAGACCTTACTCTGTTGACTACTACTCTGTGTTCTACTTGTTAGGAAATTATAGATCCATCTACCAACTTTTCCTGTTATTCCTTTATCACACATTTTGTGTATTATTACACCATGCAGAAAGGTGGGCTAATGCAAGTATGAGTAGGGGGGAGGGGTTGAAGAAGGTTGGGATTGTTTTAAAAATGCAGTATTAGAATATGGGGCAGAAGTTTGTGGCTATACGAGGGTTGGTGCAGGAGGAGAGAGGAGTGACTGGTGGAATGATGAAGTAAAGGGTGTGATAAAAGAAAAAGGTAGCTTATGAGAGGTTATTACAAAACAGAAGTGTTATAAGAAGAGCAGAGTACAGTGGTCCCTTGGTTTTCGTGCATCTCCAAACTCGAACATTTATGTAAGTGTATTTTCGTAAGTGCTGTTGCAAGTGTATTTTTGGGGGTCCGAAATAGACTAACCTACGTGACATTATTTCTTAAGGAAGTAAATTCGTTCGGTAATGGCACTTGAGCAGCATTCTGGAATGAATTTTCAGCGAAAACCGAGGGACCACTGTATATGGAGAGTAAACAAAAGGTGAAAAGAGTGGTGAGAGAGTGCAAAAGGAGAGCAGGTGAAAGAGTGGGAGAGGCACTGTAAAGAAATTTTGCTTAAAATAAGAAAAAAATTTGGAGTGAGATAAACAAGTTAAGAAAACCTAGGGAACGAATGGATTTGTCAATTAAAAACAGAGTAGGGGAGTTAGTACATGGGGAGCTGGAGGTATTGGGTAGATGGTGGGAATATATTGAGGAACTTTTAAATGTCGATGAAGAAAGGTAGGCAGTAATTTCATGCACTGGCCAGGGAAGTATAACATCTTTTAGGAGTGAAGAAGAGCAGGATGTGAGTGTGGGGGAGGTGCATTAGGCATTACGTAGAATAAAAGGGGTAAAGCAGCTGGAACTGACGGGATCATGACAGAAATGGTAAAAGCAAGGGGATATATAGTGTTGGAGTGGTTGGTATTTTTGTTTAATAAATCTATGAAAGAAGGGAAGGTACCTAGGGATTGGCAGAGAGCATGTATAGTTCCTTTATATAAAGGGAAGGGGGACAAATGAGATTGTAAAAATTATAGGGGAATAAGTTTACTGAATATACCAGGTAAAGTGTACGGTAGGGTTATTATTGAAAGAATTAGAGGTAAGACAGAGAGTAGGATTGCAGATGAGCAAGGAGGCTTTAGAGTGGGTAAAGGATGTGTAGATCAAGTGTTTACAGTGAAGCATATATGTGAACAGTATTTAGATAAAAGTAGAGAAGTTTTCATTGCATTTATGGATTTAGAAAAGGCATATGATAGAGAAGATAGGAGAGCAATGTGGCAGATGTTGCAAGTGTATGGAATAGGTAGTAAGTTACTAAATGCTGTAAAGAGTTTTTATGAGGATAGTGAGGCATTAGGATGTGTAGGAGAGAGAGAGATTACTTCCTGGTAAAAGTAGGTCTTAGACAGGGATGTGTAATGTCACCATGGTTAATATATTTATAGATGGGGTTGTAAAAGAAGTAAATGCTAGGGTGTTGGGGGATTAAATTATGGAGAATCAAGTGCAAAATGGGAATTGACACAGTTACTTTTTGCTGATGTGCTTATGGGAGATTCTAAAGAAAAGTTGCAAAGGTTAGTGGATGAGTTTGGGAGGGTGTGTAAAGGTAGAAAGTTGAAAGTGAACATAGATAAGAGTAAGGTGATGAGGGTATCAAACGATTTAGATAAAGAAAAATTGGATATCACATTGGAGAGAGGGAGTATGGATGAAGTGAATGTTTTCAGATATTTGGGAGTTGACTTGTCAGCAGATGGGTTTATGAAGGATGAGGTTAACAATAGAATTGATGAAGGAAAAAAGGTGAGTGGTGTGTTGAGGTGTCTGTGGAGACAAAAAACGTTATCCATGGAGGCAAAGAAGGAAATGTATGAAAGTATAGTGGTACCAACACTCTTGTATGGGTGTGAAACATGGGTTGCAAATGCTGCAGTGAGGAGGCAGCTGGAGGCAGTGGAGATGTTCTGTCTAAGGGCAATGTGTGGTGTAAATATTATGCAGAAAATTTGGAGTGTGGAAATTAAAAGGCGATGTGGAGTTACTAAAAGTATTTGTCAGAGGGCTAAAGAGGGGTTGTTGAGGTGGTTTGGTCATTTAGAGAGAATGAATGAAAGTAGAATGACTTGGAGAGAGTATAAATCTGTAGGGGAAGGAAGGAGGGGTAGGGGTCATCCTCAAAAAGGGTGGAGGGAAGAGGTAAAGGAGGTTTTGTGGGCAAGGGACTTGGACTTCCAGCAAGCATGTGTGAGCGTGTTAGATAGGAGTGAATGGAGACGAATGGTTATTGGGACCTGACGAGCTGTTGGAGTGTGAGCAGGGTAATATTTTGTGAAGGGATTCAGGGAAACCAGTTAATTGATTTAGTTGGACTGGAGTCCTGGAAATGGGAAGTACAATGACTGCACTTTAAAGGAGGGGATTGAGATATTGGCAGTTTGGAGGGATTTTCTGAACTGTCATATCTTAGTGCCTCTGCAAAAACAGTGATTATGTGTGAGTGAGGTGAAAGTTTTGAATGATGAAAGTACAGTGGTACCCCGACTTACGATATTTTTTCATTCAAGAATGCTGTTCAAGTGCCATTACCAAACAAATTTATCCCCATAAGGAATGATGTAAAATAGACTAGTCCTTTTAGACCCCCAAAATTACACTTACAAAAGCATTTAAAAAAATAAACTTACATAAAAGGGTGAGTTTGGGGACCATCGTAAGTCGGGGTACCACTGTATTTTCTTTTGGGGATTTTCTTTCTTTTTGGGTCACCCTGCCTCGGTGGGAGACGGCCGACGTGTTAAAAAAAAATATACACACACACACACACATTGAGCTGTGTCACTGACGTGTATAGTATGCAAAGTCATGGAGAAGATCATCAGGAGGAGAGTGGTGGAGCACCTAGAAAGACACAAGCTTATAAATGACAACCAGCACGGTTTCAGGGAAGGAAAATCCTGTGTCACAAACCTACTGGAGTTTTATGACAAGGTAACAGAAGTAAGACACGAGAGAGAGGGGTGGATAGACTGCATTTTTTTGGACTGCAAGAAGGCGTTCGACACAGTTCCTCACAAGAGGTTAATGCAAAAGCTAGAGGATCAGGCACACGTAACAGGAAAGGCACTGCAATGGATCAGAGAATATCTGACAGGGAGGCAACAACGAGTCATGGTACGTGACGAAATGTCAGAGTGGGCACCTGTGACGAGTGGAGTTCCACAAGGGTCAGTCCTAGGACCTGTACTGTTTTTGGTATATGTGAATGACATAACGGAAGGGATAGACTCAGAAGTGTCCCTGTTTGCAGATGATGTGAAGTTAATGAGAAGAATCAAATCAGTCGAGGATCAGGCAGGACTACAAAGAGACCTGGACAGGCTACAAGCCTGGTCCAGTAACTGGCTCCTTGAATTTAACCCTGCCAAATGTAAAGTCATGAATATCAGGGAAGGGCAAAGAAGACCGCAGACAGAGTATAGTCTAGGTGGCCAAAGACTGCAAACCTCACTCAAAGAAAAAGATCTTGGGGTGAGTATAATACCGAGCACATCTCCTGAGGCACACATCAATCAGATAACTGCTGCAGCATACGGGCGGCTGGCAAACCTAAGAATAGCGTTCCAATACCTCACTAAGGAATCATTCAAGACTCTGTACATCATATACGTCAGGCCCATACTGGAGTATGCAGCACCAGTCTGGAACCCACACCTGGTCAAGCACGTCAAGAAATTAGAGAAAGTGCAAAGGTTTGCAACAAGACTAGTCCCAGAGCTAAGGGAATTGTCTTACGAAGAAAGGTTAAGGGAAATCGGCCTGACGACACTAGAGGACAGGAGGGTTAGGGGAGACATGATAACGACATATAAAATACTGCGAGGAATAGATAAGGTGGACAGACACAAGATGTTCCAGAGAGGGGACACAGAAACAAGGGGTCACAATTGGAAGTTGAAGACTCCTATGAGTCAAAGGGATGTTAGGAAGTATTTCTTCAGTCATAGAGTTGTCAGGAAATGGAATAGCTTAGAAAGCGACATAGTGGAGGCAGGAACCATACATAGTTTTAAGACTAGGTTTGATAAAGCTCATGGAGCAGGGAGAGAGAGGACACCTAGTAGCAATCAGTGAAGAGGCAGGGCCAGGAGCTATGACTCGACCCCTGCAACCACAAATAGGTGAGTACACACACACACACACACACACACACACACACAGAGTCAACCCTCCGTTTTCGTGTATCACTTTTCGTGTGTTTCAATTTTCGTGCAGTTTTTTTGGGAAAATTTTACCTCCGTTTTCGGTGATTACCTCCATTTTCATGCTTGGTACAGAACTTGTCCACCAGTGCCCCGCACATACAAAGCCCGCTAGACTACCACCCACGCACATTATCATGCAGTGTAGCATTGTTTATGCTTGAGTGAACATCATCCCAGGAGTTCATACAAAACATTTATTAACAATTCATTGTTTTTGGCCCTTGATTATTGTGTGTGACTACTAAATAAGCTACCATGGGCCCAAAGAAAGCTCCTAGTGCCAGTCCTTTGGTAAAGAAAGTGAGAAACACGATGGAATTTAAGAGTGTAGCAGGCATGCAGGGAGTGTAGCACGCATGCAGGGAGTGTAGCATGCATGCAGGGAGTGTAGCATGCATGCATGGAGTGTAGCAGGCATGCAGGGAGTGTAGCAGGTATGCAGGGAGTGTAGCAGGTATGCAGGGAGTGTAGCAGGTATGCAGGGAGTGTACATGATGCAGGGAGGGAGTATGCATGCAGGGAGTGTAGCAGGTATGCAGGGAGTGTAGCAGGTATGCAGGGAGTGTAGCAGGTATGCAGGGAGTGTAGCAGGTATGCAGGGAGTGTAGCATGCATGCAGGGAGTGTAGCATGCATGCAGGGAGTGTAGCATGCATGCAGGGAGGAGCATGCATGCAGGAGTGTAGCAGGCATGCAGGGAGTGTAGCAGGTATGCAGGAGTGTAGCAGGCATGCAGGGAGTGTAGCAGGTATGCAGGGAGTGTAGCATGCATGCAGGGAGGGCAGCATGCATGCAGGGAGTGTAGCAGGCATGCAGGGAGTGTAGCAGGCATGCAGAGAGTGTAGCAGGTATGCAGGGAGTGTAGCAGGTATGCAGAGAGTGTAGCAGGTATGCAGGGAGGGCAGCATGCATGCAGGGAGGGCAGCATGCATGCAGGGAGGGCAGCATGCATGCAGGGAGTGTAGCAGGCATGCAGGGAGTGTAGCAAGCATGCAGGGAGTGTAGCAGGCATGCAGGGAGTGTAGCAGGCATGCAGGGAGTGTAGCATGCATGCATGGAGTGTAGCAGGCATGCAGGGAGTGTAGCAGGTATGCAGGGAGTGTAGCAGGTATGCAGGGAGTGTAGCAGGTATGCAGGGAGTGTAACAGGTATGCAGGGAGTGTAGTATGCATGCAGGGAGTGTAGCAGGATGCAGGGGGTGTGCAGGTATGCAAGGAGTGTAGCAGGCATGCAGGGAGTGTAGCAGGTATGCAAGGAGTATAGCAGGTATGCAGGGAGTGTAGCAGGCATGCAGGGAGTGTAGCAGGCATGCAGGGATTGTAGCAGGTATGCAAGGAGTGTAGCATTTATGCAGGGAGTGTAGCAGAAAGGCAGGGAGTGTAGCAGGAAGGGAGGGAGTGTAGAAGGCAGGGAGGGAGTGTAGCAGGCAGGGAGGGAGTGTAGCAGGCAGGGAGGGAGTGTAGCAGGCAGGGAGGGAGTGTAGCAGGCAGGGAGGGAGTGTAGCAGGCAGGGAGGGAGTGTAGCAGGCAGGGAGGGAGTGTAGCAGACAGGGAGGGAGTGTAGCAGGCATGCAGGGAAGTGACCCCAGATAAGGACTTGGTACCTAAATTCCTTATGGAAGGGGATTCCCCTTCCAAACAATAGCCTCTCTTCCCTCTCCCCTCCTTCCTCTCTTCCATCCAGCAACATCAGTCTTCAATAAAGGTAAGTGTCACATTGAGTTCATTCATTTGTGCATGTAAATCTATCTTTAAGGCTCCCCCCAATTTTTTTGTTTTCAAACTTCTGGGTCGGATTAAATGAATTTCCATTATTTCTTATGGGAAAAATGGTTTCAGTTTTCGTGTTTCAGTTTTAGTTGATCCCTCAGGAATTTATTAAGCACGAAAACGGAGGGTTGACTGTATGTATCACAGAGACGGTTCAATCCTTGGTGAGAAGAGATGTATGGGAAATACTCTTGTACCTACTGCCTATAGCTCCTAATCAAAGAGGCTGACCAGGTCACGACTGAACAGGACTCAGTGTGAATGCTCTGGGAAGATTCGAGAACAGCGAGAGGACATCCCAGTGCATCGTTTCAGAGTAAATAGTGGAAGTTTTGTGCAGTTTGTGAGGGTTGGGTGTGGTGCTGAGTGTCGTCCAGGTCAGGACAAGGCAGTGCCTCGTCCCCCATGCCACCGGGGGAGGAGGGGGTGGAGTGTGTGAAGATGAGGGAACACTGGTTTTGGGGACACATGCCCATATCTTGCAAGCTGTGTATGGGCTACAAATAGATGTTGTGTTTGTTGTAGGCAGGACAGTATGAACAACGGTGCACAATCACAATCGGTGTGTAGGGAAGTGCCCCTCACCCCCCTCCCCGGGCTGCCTCGTGTGTAGTAAACAGTGACCTCCTCATAACCCCTCACCCCAGCGCCTCAACCATTCAACTCCCCCGCCTCACCCACCCGACTCCTAGCACCACCCTATTTCCCCTCCCAGCCCACGATGGCACAGGGTGTGCTGGGCTCACGGGAACTTCCACTGCAGGGGCAGCGCCGTGGAGTTTGACCACGAGGCAGCTGTCAGGTGTGCCACTGGCAGTGTGCACTCAGTTCATCAAGCTTTAACATCTGTGCGCATAGTGGATGTCTGGGCACCCGGAGGGCTCCAGGTGGGAACAACCAACAACCCCTCCCAGCAGAGAGAGAGGGCCTGGGATCTGCAATCAAACTAGCGTCCACCAGGACGTTGACATGTTCCCAGGGCTGCTCTCCCTTGGGATGCTAGTGATGGTGCTCCTGCAAGCAGCAGATCCTGGCACAACCTGCTGCTGTTTGCAATGGCTGTCTGGCTGTCCTGCCGAAGAGGGACAGGCACCTTGCAACATCTGTTGTTGGGGCAATGGATGCATTCCCTAGAATATTGCTCATTACTCTGTCATTTGTTCATGATTGTAACCATGTATGGACATGTTTATGATTCATTACCTTTGTAACTGTCATGATTGTGACCAGCTCTACCTGGAGCTCATTACCTTTGCAACTTGTCATGTATATATCTCTTTCTTTCAACACGTCGGCCGTTTCCCACTGAGGCAGGGTGGCCCAAAAGGAAAAACGAAAGTTTCTCCTTTTACATTTAGTAATATATTCAGGAGGAGGGGTTACTAGCCCCTTGCTCCCGGCATTTTAGTCGCCTCTTACGACACGCATGGCTTACGGAGGAAGAATTCTGTTCCACTTCCCCATGGAGATAAGAGGAAATAATCAGAACCTGGTAATCCTGTTAGACCAATTATTAGCTCCATAGGTTCAGTTTCTTATAAACTTTCTAAATGGCTTGTTGATATTTTGAACACAATTGTTGGAAAAATTTCTAATTTTAATGTTAAAAACAACTTAGATTTAGTTGATAAATTAAGCACCTTGACTGATTTAAATGATTTCAGTATGGTTAGTTTTGATGTTACTTCCTTGTTTACAAAAGTTCCAGTTGATGATTTACTAAGTTTCTTATCTGAAGAACTGGTTAATTACGATTTACCATTGTCAGTTCCTACTATCATTAAACTTATTAAACTTTGTATTGTTGATGCAAAATTTGTATTTAATGATGAGTTTTACACTCAGAAGTTTGGTATGGCAATGGGAAATCCTCTTTCACCTGTTCTTAGTAATTTATATATGGAATTTTTCGAAACAAGATTGCTTAACACAATCCTTCCCAATAGAGCTAAGTGGTATAGATATGTTGATGATATTTTGTGCCTTATGCCTAAGAATGTAGACATAAACCATTTCCTTGTGCAATTAAATAGCTTAGCTCATTCTATAAATTTTACTGTTGAATTCGAAGTAAATAACTCATTGCCCTTCCTAGATGTTTTTATTATTAAGGGTAACATTGATTTTAAATTTAAAATTTACAGAAAACTTATAAATATTTGTTCCTATGTACACTATTATTCTTCACATCAAGATAGAGTTAAAGTGTCGGTTTTCTCTTCAATGTTTTTGAGAGCTTTACGTATTTGTAGTCCAGAGTTCATAGATGAAGAAATCTCTAAAATTTATGAAATAGCTAATGATTTAAAATACCCAAGAATCGTAATTGATAAATCTTTTAAAATAGTTAGAAATACTTTTTACAATCCAAAAAGGGACAACCAACCCTATTCAACCAAGAATATGTTGGTTCTCCCTTACCATGAAAACTTGGTTGATATACCTTCCTTTCTTAATAGTTTTAATATCAAAGAGAAAGAAAGAAAGAAAGAAAGAAAGAAAAAGAAAGAAAAAGAAAGAAAGAAGAAAGAAAAAGAAAGAAAGAAAAGAAAAGAAAGAAAAAAGAAAGAAAGAAAAGAAAGAAAGAAAGAAAGAAAGAAAGAAAGAAAGAAAGAAAGAAAGAAAGAAAGAAAGAAAGAGAAAGAAAGGAAAGAAAGAAAGAAGAGAAAGAAAAAAGAAAAGAAAGAAAGAAAGAAAAAAAGAAAGAAAAGAAAGAAAAGAAGAAAGAAAGAAAAGAAAGAAAGAAGAGAGAAAGAAAGAAAGAAAGAAAGAAAGAAAGAGAAAGAAAGAAAGAGAAAGAAAGAAAGAAAAAGAAAGAAAGAAAGAAAGAGAAAGAAAGAAAAAGAAAGAAAAAGAAAGAAAGAAAGAAAGAAAGAAAGAAATGAAATAAGTCATAATGCTCGACTTTATTAGGTTATCCTACGTCATTAGCCCTTCGGATCTTCTTTTTCTTCATTACTCACTCTGGGAGCAGTGTTGACCATGCCTGCCAGGAGGGCAGACGCAAGCACCTGTGGAGGGGTCGCAAGAGGCACCCGAGCCACAGTTGCAGTGGTGACGGCACTCAGTTCCCCAGAATCCGTCCGGACAAGGTCTTGTGCAGAAGGTGCCCTGCCAGCCTGTCCAGCAAAAAGTAAACAACGCATATACATACACAAGTATGTTCAATAACCCACTTGCAGACAAATACAGGAGAGTGATTGATCTGTTTATTTCGACCCCCTTCTGAAATCCTTTTTTGCTGAAGAGGATCCCAGAAGGGGGTTGAAATATACAGATCAATTAATCTCCCAAGTTTCTGTCTCTTTGTGGGTCATTATTGACCACTGACAAGTGTTCGTTACGCTTTATTCATACACAAGTATTATTTAACATACTGCACCGTATGACTCATACGGATTAGACGCTTGTTTACGAACATAGTACAGTATTTGAAAAACAAGCAGAATCAGAACAAATCTGAAAGTTTTAGTGCCTACCTGGTGGGCACACACAGGCACCTGAGACATGGTCACATTTGGCACCATTGGCACAGCTGCAGCTCATAGCACAGCCGGCCCCGTAGCTGCCTTCCTGGCACGCTGGGGGAAGGGGATGTCACATCACATACTTGGTATGATGTTATTATAAGAACAATAAGGTTATCCATCACCCTATAGGTATCATTCCTTTATTTATAGGCATGTGTACAATACAGTGTCTCAGTAGGCGTAAGGCTTTTATGAATAAAATTGATCACATCATATGGCATGCCTCACAACCTCATAACACGACCTCACAAAATGCAACCTCTCACAACATGACCTCACACAATGCAACCTCTCACAACACAACCTCACACAACAGGACTTTGAACACCCCGACCTGACAACACCTCACAACACGACCTCACACAACACCTCACATGACCTCACAAACCACACAACCTCACAACATGATCATACACAACATCAACTTACGTTGCTGACACCGAGGTCCCCGCCAGCCGGGCGCACATGCACACTCTCCAGTAACACGATCACAACCACTATTGTTGCACTGGCAGACCTCGAGGCAACCGTGGCCATAGCGACCCGCTGGACACGGCTGGATGCAGGTGGGACCCGTGTATCCCGCTGGACACACACACCTGTATAGGTTAAGACACACCTGACACATATGAAGACATAGACAAGGTACTGAACACACTTCATTGGGACAGAGTTTAGCTCTGTGTACCGTTCTGCCTCGATAGAAGCTTGTGTATATTGTATGTCTTCAAACTTCACTGCAGTACACCTATATATAGGTGAGGTTAAACTTATTAGATTATCGTTAATTATAATGAGAATGTCCAAAAAAACAGACGAGGAGTTGAAATCTATTATTTTATGTCTGGAAACAGTACTTTACGTGACCATGAGCTCTTGCTTGGATGGTTAAATCCCTATTTATATGAGTAACTAATCAACTTGCACCCTTCGGGTGTATGCCTAACAGGAGAGCAGTAAGAACCAGGCCTGGTACTCTGCAAGAAGGCCAAGACCTAGGAATAATATCCCTTGCATTGCTGCAGTACTCAGCAGAGAGTACAAGACCCAGACATAATACCCATGCTGATGCAGTAATATCCAGCAGGAAGGTTTCAAGATCTAGACCTAATACACAGCAGGGGAGCCCTACAACCCATGCCTGGTACTCCACAAGAAAACTAAGACCCAAGCTGGGTATCTTTTCTAATGTAGCAGTTAGTTCCCTAAAGAAAAACCACAAGACCCACCTGCCAGTGAGGTGATGACAGGTGCCGCCGTTGAAACAGTTGCAAGTCTCACCACAGCCATCTCCGTACCTGCCAGCCTGACACTGAGACTCACACTCCGGACCCTGTGCACAATATATATATATATATATATAAGGTAGTAGGTTGGTAGACAGCAACCACCTAGGGAGGTACTACCGTCCTGCCAGGTGACTGTGAAACAGAAACCTGAAACTGTTTTACATGATGGTAGGATTGCTGGTGTCTTTTTTCTGTCTCATAAACACGCTGGATAACAGGTATATCTAGCTACTTCTACTTAGACTTTAGGTCACACTACACTGGCATACACATGCATATATATACATACACACATCTAGGTTTTTCTTCTTTTTCTTAATAGCTCTTGTTCTTTTTATTTTCTCTATTGTCCATGGGGAAGTGGAAAAGAATCTTTCCTCCGTAAGCAATGCGTGTCGTATGAGGCGACTAAGATGCCGGGAGCAATGGGCTAGTAACCCCTTGTCCTGTACAAATCTACTAAAAACGAGAAGAAAAACTTTATAAAACTGGGTTGTCTGAATGTGCGTGGATGTAGTGCGGATGATAAGAAAGAGATGATTGCCGATGTTATGAATGAAAAGAAGTGGATGTCCTGGCCCTAAGCGAAACAAAGCTGAAGGGGTAGGCGAGTTTCAGTGGGGAGAAATAAATGGGATTAAGTCAGGAGTATCTGAGAGAGTTAGAGCTAAGGAAGGGGTAGCAATAATGTTGAAGGATCAGTTATGGAAGGAAAAGAGGGAATATGAATGTGTAAATTCAAGGATTATGTGGATTAAAATAAGGGTCGGATGCGAAAAGTGGGTCATAATAAGCGTGTATGCACCTGGAGAAGAGAGGAGTGTAGAGGAGAGAGAGAATTTTGGGAGATGTTAAGCGAATGTATAGGAACTTTTGAACCAAATGAGAGAGTAATTGTGGTAGGGGACCTAAATGCTAAAGTGGGAGAAACATGCAGAGAGGGTGTAGTAGGTAAGTTTGGGGTGCCAGGTGTAAATGATAATGGGAGCCCTTTGATTGAACTTTGTATAGAAAGGGGTTTAGTTATAGGTAATATATATTTTAAGAAAAAGAGGATAAATAAGTATACAAGATATGATGTAGGGCGTAATGACAGTAGTTTGTTGGACTATGTATTGGTAGATAAAAGACTGTTGAGTAGACTTCAGGATGTACATGTTTATAGAGGGGCCACAGATATATCAGATCACTTTTTAGTTATAGCTACAGTGGGAGTAAAAGGTAGATGGGATACAAGGAAAATAGAATCAGTAAGTAAGAGAGGTGAAGGTTTATAAACTAAAAGAGGAGGCAGTTAGGGTAAGATATAAACAACTATTGGAGGATAGATGGGCTAGTGAGGTGTAGGCAATGGGGTCGAAAATGTATGGGGTAGATTTAAAAATGTAGTGTTAGAGTGTTCAGCAGAAGTTTGTGGTTACAGGCGAGTGGGTGCGGGAGGGAAGAGGAGCGTGGTGGAATGATGATGTAAAGAGAGTAGTAAGGGAAAAAAGTTAGCATATGAGAGGTTTTTACAAAGTAGAAGTGATGCAAGGAGGGAAGAGTATATGGAGAGAAAAAAAGAGGTTAAAAGAGTGGTGAAGCAATGTAAAAAGAGAGCAGATGAGAGAGT
The DNA here is from genome assembly GCA_009830355.1 of Cherax destructor. Classification (NCBI taxonomy): domain Eukaryota; kingdom Metazoa; phylum Arthropoda; class Malacostraca; order Decapoda; family Parastacidae; genus Cherax; species Cherax destructor. Next base: position 26,732 of record WNWK01024727.1, read on the forward strand.
GGGTGAGATGTTATCAGCAAATTTTGTTGAAAATAAGAAAAAGTTTTGGAATGAGATTAATAAGTTGAGGAAGCCTAGAGAACAAATGGATTTGACAGTTAAAAATAGGGAGGAGAGTTATTAAATGGAGAGTTAGAGGTATCGGGAAGATGGAGAGAATATTTTGAGGAGTTGTTAAATGTTGATGAAGACAGGGAAGCTGTGATTTCGTGTGTAGGGCAGGAGGAATAACATCTTGTAGGAGTGTGGAAGAGCCAGTTGTGGGTGTAGGGGAAGTTCGTGAGGCAGTGGGTAGAATGAAAGGGGTAAGGCAGCTGGGATTGATGGGATAAAGATAGAAATGTTAAAAGCAGGTGGGGATATAGTTTTGGAGTGGTTGGTGCTATTATTTAATAAATGTATGGAAGCGGGTAAGGTACCTAGGATTGGCAGAGAGCGTGTATTGTTCCTTTGTATAAAGGCAAAGGGGACAAAGAGAGTGCAAAAATTATAGGGGAATAAGTCTGTTGAGTGTACCTGGTAAAGTGTATGGTAGAGTTATTATTGAAAGAATTAAGAGTAAGACAGAAAGCAGGATAGCAGATGAACAAGGGGCTTTAGGAAAGGTAGGGGTGTGTAGACCAAGTGTTTACAGTGAAACATATAGGTGAACAGTATTTGGATAAGGGTAAAGATGTTTTTGTGGCATTTATGGATTTGGAAAAGGCGTATGATAGGGTAGATAGGGGGCAATGTGGCAGATGTTGCAGGTGTATGGAATAGGAGGAAGGTTACTGAAAGCAGTGAAGAGTTTTTATGAGGATAGTGAGGCTCAGGTTAGAGTGTGTAGGAGGGAAGGGACTATTTCCCAGTAAAGTGGGCCTTAGACAAGGATGTGTGATGTCACCGTGGTTGTTCAATATATTTATAGATGGGGTTGTAAGAGAAGTGAATGTGAGGGTCTTGGCAAGAGGTGTTGGGCTAAAAGATAAAGAAGCAAATACAAAGTGGGAGTTGTCACAGTTGCTTTTGCTGATGACACTGTGCTTTTGGGAGATTCTGAAGAGAAGTTGCAGAGGTTGGTGGATGAATTTGGTAGGGTGTGTAAAAGAAGAAAATTGAAAGTGAATATAGGAAAGAGTAAGGTGATGAGGATAACAAAAGAATAGGTGACGAAAGATTGGATATCAGATTGGAGGGAGAGAGTATGGAGGAGGTGAATGTATTCAGATATTTGGGAGTGGACATGTCGGCGGATGGGTCTATGAAGGATGAGGTGAATCATAGAATTGATGAGGGGAAAAGGGTGAGTGGAGCACTTCGAGTCTGTGGAGACAAAGAACCTTGTCCATGGAAGTAAAAGGGGAATGTATGAGAGTATAGTTATACCAACGCTCTTATATGGGTGTGAAGCAAGGGTGATGAATGTTGCAACGAGGAGAAGGCTGGAGGCAGTGGAGATGTCATGTCTGAGGTCAATGTGTGGTGTGAATATAATGCAGAGAATTCGGGGTTTGGAAATTAGGAGGAGGTGCGGGATTACCAAAACGATTGTCCAGAGAAACTGAGGAGGGGTTGTTGAGGTGGTTTGGACATGTAGAGAGAATGGAACGAGACAGAGTGACTTCGAGAGTGTATAAATCTGTAGTGGAGGGAAGGCGGGGTAGGGGTCGGCCTAGGAAAGGTTGGAGGGAGGGGTAAAGGAAGTTTTGTGTGCGAGGGCTTGGACTTCCAGCAAGCATGTGTGAGCGTATTTGATAGGAGTGAATGGAGGCATATGGTTTTTAATACTTGACGTGCTGTTGGAGTGTGAGCAAAGTAACATTTATGAAGGGATTCAGGGAAACCGGCAGGCCGGACTTGAGTTCTGGAGATGGGAAGTACAGTGCCGGCACTCTGAAGGAGGGGTGTTAATGTTGCAGTTTTATAACTGTAGTGTAAAGCACCCCTCTGGCAAGACAGTGATGGAGTGAATGATGATGAAAGTTTTTCTTTTTCGAGCCACCCTGCCTTGGTGGGAATCGGCCGATGTGTTAATAAAAAAAAATAAAATATATATATGCAATGAGATCACAGTAAACAGGTGATATCACAATATGCAAAATAAGCACAGTGAAAAAATAGTGAAATTCCGAGCCCTTTCGTGATTTCTCCCATCATGGAATAGTAAAAATAATAGAACATAAGACTTATAAGGTTAAGATTTCACCTCACCTATGACCTCAGTGTGGGAGTGAAAATTTGGTCAAATCACATGTCAAGTAAATTTTTTATGAGTGACATGTTAGGCACAGCTTAAATTCCTAGGTACCTAGGAATATTAGTTCAATTTGTCATGCAGATGCTGCAAAAGCAATTCTTCAAGCAGTGCTAGAGATATGAGAGAAGGATCAAATCCCAATGTCAACCCTGGCTCATACCAAAGGTAAAATTCTGAGGATGGTCCATGAAAAATGATGAAGAAAAGTGGGCATCGAGACTGAGCAGTCATCGAGGCTGAGTAGTCATTGAGGCTGAGTAGTCATCGAGGCTTAGTAGTCATCGAGGCTGAGCAGTCATCGAGATCTGTCTGGAACCAGCTTGAGGATGGAAAGACGATCATGTTAGATGAGGATGATCAGACCTTCCTGGTGAGCCAGATGAAAGACTGAAC
>WNWK01024728.1:0-29363 GCA_009830355.1 Cherax destructor
GTCAGCGGTTTCCCACTTTAGCCTATTTTCGGCAAATTCCAATGTTTCAGTCTACTAAATTATTGCTTATTCACTAGAATTCCATTTGTTCTATCAATTGAGTATAAGAAACCGCCAATTACCGATTTCAACTACCCATAAGGTGACCAGAAATTGGCAATTTGGCCAATTTCACAAATTTCAAAAGATGCCAATTTCAAAATAGGGTCCAGAATAAACGAGACAGACATTCCTGGCACTCAAATAACATTTTATATGTTCATTAGTCACGTCCCCAGGCCCCTCTTACATTACTTTTGCTTTCCATTTTGAATTTTATTCTCACAAAAAATAGAAGATTTTCTGTTATGTATACAACTGCATCATTGTAAAAATGGTATAAATAATATCAGTGCACTTGTGCAAGAATATTAGACTACCCAGTTGATGTGTATTGGATGCATGGCGATTTGTTTACTCTTGAACATCAGCAAAAATCGAACATTTTCGCTAATTTGCACTCAGTTTCAATGTACTTGTCATCGTCAAACCAGTCAAAATTATATCTATTTATGTAATATATCGTCCATTCTATCAAATGAGACTAAGAAAACGAGAATACAGGCATAAACACTATACGAAAATAGACTGCAAAGTCGCTGTTTTAAACAAAAACACGGTCAGTTTTTCCTCATTATGCACTGTGTGGTGCAGGATTTTTTTACTGCGCACACTGACCGCACAGCCCCATTCTTTCACAGCTAGGCCTACCAGCCTGTTTCCACTTGATTTGAGGCGCTAGAATTTAGGCGTTAGTACGACGAATACCCTGGTGCGTAAGCCTTACTAGTCGGCCAAACCCTGAAAAGGTTAATAACGAGTACCGGGGCTCACTGTATAAAATTAGGAATGTGTTTATGTATCTGAAACAGAAATTCAATATGTATTTTTATCCCTTCTGGAAGCTTGCTATTGATGAGTCTTTGATTTTGTTCAAAGGTAGATTGTCGTTCAAGCAGTATATACCAAGCAAGAGGAAACGCTTTGGTATAAAGTTGTTTGTGCTTTGTGATTGCTACAGTGGTCTTTATTGGATATTATTGTGTACGGAAGTAATACATTACAAGATACAGTGGAACATTGACTAACGTAATTAATCCATTCTAGGAGCTATTACTTAACACGAAAAATACGTAATTCAAAACCTTATTTCCCATTAGAAATAATGTAAATACAATTAATCCGTTCCACCCAAAAATATTCACATACCAAATACTAAAAAAAGATTAATATACAGTAGAACGTCATTTAGCACGAGATTATGTTGCACGTTACCGGTATTGCCGATTTAAGATTTGCGACACCTTATCATCTTACCGACGTAAAGATGATATTACAGTTGGCGGAGGAGAAAAATTTTGAGCGCATGGTTATTTACTGCATAAGACTCCTCATGCTTTGAGGAAAAGGAATTTGTTGTTTTCCTTCCAGCAAACTAAGTTTATTCAGATACACGGGGCCAGGAGCTGAGTCTCGACCCCTGCAACCACATTAGGTGAGTACAGTTACATACATAGGCATATGTGTAGAGAACCTAGGATAACCCAAGTCAGTCAATGGAAATATTCTTGACTTTTTGGGTTATCCGGTTCTCTACACATCTTTATATATGATAATCTTCGTAACTGTATCTGTGTATCCTGAATAAACTTCACTTTTGTGGGAAGGAAAAACATAACCCTTCTCACAAGCAATCTTGTTACTACTCTGTTGTTGTGGTTCAGCAGACACCACCCGCCACCCACCCACCACGGACCCCGCCCCAGCATTCGTACGTATTTCATACGCGTCAAAAGTCTCTACAAGCCACTGTGTTTGTGAAGAATAAAATAAGAGTGAATTGTGTTTTGATCTTGAATTAACGAAGAAAACAAAGATATTAGACAAGACATAACCCCTGGCCTAATGAAGTGTTACTTTTACGTACACAAAAGATGTAAACATAAGTTTGTGTGAAGCTGACTGCGACTTGACACGACTGACTGACTTGACTGACTGACTGAATGACGACTGACTGACTGAATGACTGACTGACTGACTGGCTTGACTGACTGACTGAATGACTTGACTGACTGAATGGCTTGACTGACTGCTGAATGACTTGACGCTGACTGACTGAATGAAGCTTGACTGACTGACTGGGCCGAAACTTGACTGACTGAATGACTTGACTGACTGACTGAATGACTTGACTGACTGACTGAATGCTTGACTGACTGACTGAATGACTGTGACTTACTAATGACTTGCTGACTTACTGAATGACTTGACTGACTTACTGAATGACTTGACTGACTTACTGAATGACTTTACTTTGAATAACTGACTGACTTACTGAATGACTTGACTGACTTACTGAATGACTTGACTGACTTACTGAAACTTGCTGACTTACTGAAAGGCTTGACTGACTTACTGAAACGACTGACTACTGAATGGCTTGACTGACTTACTGAATGGCTTGACTGACTTACTGAATGGCTTGACTGTTACTGAATGGCTTGATACTTAAGTTGACCTCAGTTCAACCATGACTCAGTTCAAAAACTTCTCATCCACTCAGCCCAGTAGGCCACAGCATAACTCTCCACTCTCTTCACAATCATCCACAAACCTACCCCAATTTAAGAAATACTATTATTTCTATTACATTTGTAGTCTTAAGCAGTAAAAACAACATAATACATCAGATAATGACTACGATACATATTCCTTTATTTTTGTAAGATCTTTCTAAAAACTTGTTTGGCTTTTGGGGACTCTCAGGAACGTAACCCTATTTTTCCCATTAGTTCTTTAATTATTTAACGAAATTATCTAACACGACTTTTCGGGAGCGTAACTATCGTGCTAAATGACGTTCTACTGTATAACATTTACTTACCTTTAATGAAGAGTTGCAGGCATCTGGAAGATAGGGAGGATGACAGGGGCATGGTGTTAGTGGTTGGAAGGGAATCCCCCTCCCAAAATGACTTCAGGAACAAGTCCTCTCTGGGGTTACTTCTCTTCTTTGTCTTTTAATCCCTAGGACCAGCTTGAGAGTCACTGGATCCTGCCTCGTGAAATAACTGTCCACAGTCCTCTGTTTCTGGTGACTCTTTAATAATTTCCTGAAGTACAACATGGCTCTGTCACAAGTGGTTGCACAGATGGCTCATTTCAGCTTGCGGGATGGTGGTGTTTTTCAACAAAACTTTGCACATCGTTCCACTTGGAACAAATTTCTTAAGCACTGAAGAAGGCACCTCCTTCTCTCTCTTCCTCCTCCTGTGAATCAATAACCTCAGCTCTGGTCTGATGCTGTTCCAGTTCCAGCTCTTCAGTTGTTAGCTCTACCCTGTGCACCTCCACCAACTCTTCCACATCCTCACCACTCACCTCCAACCCCAGGCTGTTCCCCAATTCCACAATATCTTCCACAATATCTTCACAACAGGCACAGGGTTGTCAGGGTCAGGGTCAGTTTCAAATCCTTCAAAATCCCTCTTTTCAACACAATCCGGCCACAGTTGTCTCCAAGCAGAGTTCAAAGTCCTAGAAGTCACTCCCTCCCAAGCCTTACCTATAAGGCCTATGCAATGCACGATATTGAAGTGATCTTTCCAGAACTCTCTTAAGGTCAATGCAGTGTCTGAGGTCACATCAAAGCACTTCTGAAACACTGGTGTACAGTTTCTTGAAGTTGGAAATGACCTGCTGGTCCATGGGCTGGATGAGAGGAGTGGTGTTAGGAGGCAAGAACTTCACTGTGATGAAATTGAACTTGTCAGACAACAACTCTTTCAAGTTGTGAGGATGAGCAGGAGCATTGTCCAGTACCAGGAGGCACTTGAGTGGCAATTTCTTTTCCAGGAGGTATTTCTTCACACTAGGGCCAAACACTCCAGTCAACCATTCCTTGAAAAAGTCCTTAGTGACCCATGCATTATTGTTAGCCTTCCAATGCACACACAAATTATTCCTGTTAACATTGTGTTTCTTGAAGGCTCTGGGATTTTCTGCGTGATACACCAGTAAAGGCTTCACTTTAAAATCACCACTGGCATTGGCACACATCATAAGAGTTAGCCTGTCTTTCATAGGCTTGTGTCCTGGCAGTGCCTTTTCCTCCTGAGTAATGAAGGTCCTGTTGGGCATTTTCTTCCAAAACTGGCCTGTTTCATCACAAACACTTGTTGGGGGAGGAATTCTTCAGCCACTACGAACCCCTTAAATTCACTCACAAACTTTTCAGCTGCACGTTTGTCAGAGCTGGCTGCCTCACCATGCCTCACTACACTGTGTATGCCACTATGTTTCTTAACCCTTTGGGGGTCGACAGGCCTTCTCGGAAAGGTGTTCCTGGGTTTTTTTTTTTCCTCTTTATGAAGTGTGTGCTGCAGGATTTTTTTTATACTGGGCACACTGACCACACAGACCCATTCTTTCATATGTATGCCTACCAGACGTTTTCTGCTTAAATTGAGGCCGCTAGAATTTGGGCGTACTAGTACGGCACCAACCCCTGCTCGTAAAACGTACTAGTACGGCACCGACCTCGAAAGGGTTAAACCTGTCAAACCAACCTCTGCTGGCTTTAAAATCACTCTCCTCACCACTGGTTCCAGGCAGTGCCTTGACAAGATCTGCATGCAACTTCCTTGCCTTTTCACAAATTATCGCCGTAGAAATACTATCACCTGCTATCTGTTTATTGTTTATCTACACCATCAACAACTTCTCAACCTCATCCACTGTTTTCGATCTATTTTTCGTTGACATATCAACCCCTTTTGCAACATTAGCTTCCTTGATCTCATTTCTCTTTGCCAGGATAGTGCTGATAGTAGATGGGGTTTTCTTGTACATCCTGGCAAGCTCACTCAGACGTATTCCACTCTCATATTTTTCAATAAACTCTTTCTTCAGTTCAATGGTGTTCCTCACTCTCTCTACCACAGCGGTGCCACTAGGAAGCTTCTTTGGACCCATGGTGACTTATTTCACAGTGACAATCGCTAAACCACCAAAAAATACAACAAAAGTATTGTGAATGTTTGAAAGAGCGCACTGGATAATGTTCTCTCAATGGTAAACAACGCTACACTGGCGTCCTGCGCAGGCACCGGGCAGGTGGACAGGTCTGGTACGCTACACGAGGAAATATACGCTACACGAGACATATTTTGCGAAAAAAGCTTACGTTACACGATTTTTACGTTATATGGAGCTTACGTTAGTCGGGGTTCCACTGTACCAGGAAATTATTGGGTATCTCTGGTGATGTAGTTAGAACAATGATGGAACCATATCTTGGTAAGGGGCATACATTATATACTGATAACTGGTACACAAGCCCTTTACTCAGTGATTTTTTGCGAGTGAACATGACAGATGTGTGCAGTACAGTGCAAGGAAATTGTAGGCATGTGCTTAGGTTTGATGTAGGCACTTGTAGAGGTCAGATGCAGGCGTTTGTTGCCAATGACATCATGGCATCTCGGTGGTATGACAAACAAGATGTCACACTGTTGTCATCAGTTCACCCTAATGAAATGGCAGACAGTGGCAGGCTGAATAGAGAGACCAATGAACCCATTCTAAAACCTGCAGCTGTGGTGGACTACACCCTCAATATGCATTCAGTGGACAAATGTGACATGCAGATTGGGTTTGCTGATTGTGTTTGTAAGAGTTATAAATGGTACATAAAACTTTTCCATATTCTGGACATTTCCATGCTCAATGCTTATAATATGTATAAGTTGAAGATCAGAAACAAACCACCATGTGGCGAATTTTGTTTGTCTGTGATCAGACAAATAATATTCAATTACCAAGTAATAGCACCTGCAATAGAACACCGCCCACGAAATTATGAACAAATACCCTCTTGTCTGAGGCCTGGTGATCACTTCCTAATGAAACTGCCTGCTACTGCTTTCAAGACAAAGGCTCAGAAGAGGTGCCATGTCTGTTCACATAAAAAAAAATGCACTCAATAACGCAGAGACACTCGTTTTGTGTGTGAGGAGTGTAAAGTACCATTGTGCATGACACCATGTTTCAAAGAGTTCCACAAGCTGCACCACTTCTAGGAACATGTCCAGTGACTGTATATATGTATATATATATGATTGAAAAATAGTAATAAACAATATTTTGCATTGTTAGTTTTTGTAAACATGTTTTGTAAACAATATAATGAGAACAAAGTTTGTGTAGTTATTGTGTAGTAAATAACAAGTAAATATTTGAAAAAAACAGCAATTATATTGGTGTCACAGGCCATAAAAGTTATTTGAAAAAAGAAAAATTAAAAAGGAAAGAAAAAATTATCGAGTGTCCGGCAGTCAGCGATGTTGCCATAAGCGGCTCATTTTCAGTCAACTTCAAGCCTCCATATCTCGGTAAGTATTGATCACAAAAAAAATTTTTTTTAGCCTATTAGATTTAGAAAAAAAAACTATTATTTCATAAGAAAAAATAATTTTTGTTTTTTCGAAAATTTCTCGACCCTGAGAGTGAGTTAAGAATTAGAGGTCTCAACCCTGAAAGGGTTAATGGGTATCTAGATGAGTTGTGATCTTGCTTCTTAGAGCTCTTTCAAAGATTTTTATGATATGGGATGTTAGCACTATTGGTCTGTAGTTCTTTGCCAGTGCTTTACTGCCCCCTTTGTGGAGTGGGGCTGTCTTTTGTTTTTAGTAACTGTGAGACAACCCCAGTGTCCATGCTCCCTCTCCATAGGATGTTAACCCTTTCGGGGTTTTGGTTGTACTAGTACGGCTTATGCCCTGGGGTTATTGACATACAGTGGTACCCCGACTTACGATATTTTTTCATTCCAGAATGCTGTTCAAGTGCCATTACCAAACGAATTTATCTCCATAAGAAATGATGTAAAATAGACTAGTCCTTTTAGACCCCCAAAATTACACTTACAAAAGCATTTAAAAAAATAAACTTACATAAAAGGGTGTGTTTGGGGACCATCGTAAGTCGGGGTACCACAGTACTAGTACGCCTAAATTCTAGCGCCCTCAAATCAAGCAGAAACAGGCTGTTAGGCCTAGATGTGATAGAATGGGTCTGTGCAGTCAGTGTGTGCAGTATAAAAAAATTCCTGCACCAAACAGTATAATGAGGAAAAAAACTCTGACCGTATTTTTGGTTTAAAACAGCGACTTTGCAGTCTATTTTTGTATGGTATTTATGCTTGTATTCTCGTTTTCTTAAGTCTCATTTTATAGAATAGATGATATATTACAGAAATAGAGATAATTTTGACTGGTTTCACGATGACAAGTACCTTGAAACTGAGTGCAAAGTAGCGAAAATGTTCGGTTTTGGCCGATGTTCAAGAGTAAACAAATCACACCATGCATCCAATACACATCAACTGGAGAGTCTAATATTCTTGCACAAGTGCACTGATATTATTTATACCATTTTTACAATGATGCAGTTGTATACATAACAGTAAATCTTCTATTTTTTGTGAGAATAAAAATTCAAAATGGAAAGCAAAAGTAATGTAAGAGGGGCCTGCAGACGTGACTAATGAACAGAGAAGATGTTATTTTAGTGCCAGGAATGTCTTTCTTGTTTATTCTGGACCCTATTTTGAAATTGGCATCGTTTGAAATTTGTGTGAAATTGGCCAAATTGCCATTTTCTGACCACTATTTTGGGTAGTTGAAATTGGTAAATTGGCGGTTTCTTGTACTCAATCGATAGAAGAAATGGAGTTCTAGCAAAATAGCTATAATTTGAGTAGACTGAAACATTGGAATTTGCCGAAAATAGGGCTCAAAGTGGGCGAAATCGCCGATGCATAAATGTCATGGATACCGCTAACTTCGCGAAAGCATAATTCCTTTAGTTTTCGATCAAATTTCATAATTTTTGTGGCATTATGATCGGAAAAAGATTCTCTATCATTTCATAAGAAAAAATAATTTTTTTTTAAATTCTTGGACCCCTGAGAACGAGTTTCAGAGAGACCCCTTGGACCTCCAAATGGTTAAAAGCCCCTTCTTGCCATTCTTGATGAACACGAAGTTCCATGAGTCTGGGACTGGGGCGGAGTGCATGGGCATGTCATTTATCGCTTCTTCAGTTTGATATCTTTATTATGCACCCCATACCCATCCTGTGGGCGGTAGTCAAAAGATTACAGAGGTACATAATGGGTCCAGGGACTGGACCCCAAAGTTTTGATAGCTGAGCAAGTTACAAAGGTAATGAACTAACAAGCTACAAAGGTAATGAACTCACAAGTTACAAAGGTAATGAAACATGTAAGTAAATTTACTTACTTACGTTTATACATGGTTACAATCATGAACAAATTATAACGCAATGAACACTTCACTAGTCTACGCCTGGTCACAACTGTAATGAGTTCTTGGTGTAAGTTTTATTCTTGGGTCACACACACACACACACATACATACACACTTACATATACACATACACACACACACATACACATACTGGAAAATCTCATGTACCAACACGTAAGGGACACTACCAGAGATCGAGGAGAGGACGAACCAGCGAGACTGGACCTAGTATTCACCCTTAGTAGTGCAGATATTGAGGACATCACACATGAAAGCCCCCTTGGGGCCAGTGATCATATGGTTCTAAGCTTCGAATATATAGTAGAGTTACATGTGGAGGGGGAAGCAGGAAGGGCTGCATGAATGAAGCCAAACTACAAGAAAGGTGACTACGTGGGCATGAGGAACTTCCTGCACGGAGTTCAGTGGGACAGAGAGCTGGCAGGGAAGTCAGTAGACGAGATGATGGAATATATGACAACAATTTGCAAGGAAGCTGAGGAGAGGTTTATACCCAAGGGTAACAGGAGAAGCAAAAAAGCCAGGATGAGCCCATTGTTACCCAGAGGTGCAGGGAAGCCAAAACCAAGTGTATAAGGGAAATGAATATGCACAGGTCAGAAGGGAGGCCCAAAGACAGTATGAGAATGACATAGCAGCGAAAGCCAAATCTGACCCAAAGCTGCTGTACAGCCACATCAGGAGGAGGACAACAGTCAAGGACCAGGTGATCAGGCTGAGGAAGGAAGGAGGAGGTCACAAGGAATGACCGCAAAGTGTGTGAGGAGCTCAACATAAGATTCAAAGAGGTGTTCACAGAGGAGATAGAATGGCCTCCAGAAAGTCAGAGAGGTAGGGTACACCATCAGGTGCTGGACACAATACACACATCTGAGGAGGAAATGAAGAGGCTACTAAGCGAGCTAGATACCTCAAAGGCGATGGGGCCAGATAACATCTCTCCATGGGTCCTGAGAGAGGGAGCAGAGGAGCTATGTGTACCCCTAACAACAATCTTCAACACATCTATCGAAACAGGGCAACTACCTGAGGTATGGAAGACAGCAAATGTAGTTCCAATTTTTAAAAAAGGAGACAGGAATGTAGCACTAAACTACAGACCAGTGTCACTGACATGTATAGTATGCGAAGTCATGGAGAAGATAGTCAGGAGAAGAGTGGTGGAGCACCTAGAAAGGAATGAGCTTATCAACGACAGCCAACACGGTTTCAGAGACGGGAAATCCTGTGTCACAAACCTACTGGAGTTCTACGACAGGGTGACAGCAATAAGACAAGAACTTCACTTTGATGAATTTAAACTCCTCCACAATTTTCTCTACCAAGTTTGGAGGATGACAAGGAGCATTGTCCATTATCAGGAGGCACTTAAGTGGCAAATTATTGTCCAATAGATATTTCTTCACACTGGGGCCAAACACGCCATTGAACCACTCTAAGAAAATGTCCTTTGTGACCCATGCCTTTCTGTTAGATTTCCACATCACACACAAGTTAGACTTGCTGACACCGCATCTGCCAAACACTTGGGGATTTTCAAAAAGATACACCAGTAAAGGCTTCACTTTGCAATCACCACTGGCATTAGCACAAAGCATCAAAGTTAGGCTGTCTTTCATAGGCTTATGTCCTGGCTGTGCCTTTTCTTCCTGAGTAATGAAGGTCCTGTTGGGCATTTTCTTCCAAAACAGGCCTGTTTCATCACAATTAAACACTTGTTGGGGAGGAATTGTTCAGCCTCTATGTACTCCTGGAATTCAGGCACATATTTTTCAGCCGCAATTTTGTCAGAACTGGCTGCCTCACCATGCCTCACAACACTATGTATGCCACTTCGATTCTTAAATTTGTGAAACCATCCTCTGCTGGCTTTAAATTCGCTCACTTCAGCACTCGTTGCAGGCATTTTCTTAACGAGATCATTATGCAACTGCCTTGCTTTTTCACATATTATTGCCTCCGAAACAGTATCTCCTGCTAACTGTTTCTCGTTGATCCACACCAACAACAACCTTTCCACATCTTCCAGCACTTGTGGTCTCTGTTTTGTGAACACAGATGAACCTTTTGCAACAACAGCTTCCTTGATTTTAAAAGGCTTTACCATACAGCCTGGCCAGCTCACTGATACGCACTCCACTTTCATATTTTTCTATTATCTCCTTCTTCAGTTCTATCGTACATGTATTTCTGTTCCTCTTTGCCACAGGCTTACCACTAGGAGCTTTCCTTGGACCCATTGTAGCTTATTTAGCAGTTGCAAGCACTAAAAACAGTGGAATAATGACAGTATACTGGTATGAATGCGTGGGTGTGGGTGGGTGGTCGCTCTCGCTTGTAAACAATAGCACACTGACGCTCCCTGGAGTGCGCGCTCAGCTGGGCGCCACGCGGACACGTCCGGTACGAATGTCGTTACCCAAAGCAAACATCGTTACCCGCAATCATTTTTTTTACGTTATAAATATCGTTACCCGAAACTATTGTTACCTGACAGCATCGTTACCCGAGGTATGACTGTACATATAAGACATAATAAGCATGACTGGCAAGTATAATACCTGTTGGTTTACGAGCTGCACTCTGAGACTGAGACACGCAGACGGAAAGACACACACAGGCAGACAGAAAGACAGATAAGCAGAGCTAGACAGAGACAGACAGATAGACAGACAGACACAGACAGACAGATAGCCAGTGGAAACAAAGAGATGGTTCCCTGCTCACATTCATCAATGTCATTGGGCTGTCAGTGTTATCTGACACTTGTCATAACACCATTCTTCAAGGAGTTTCATATTATACTCCAGGCACACATAGGCAGGCAGACAGAAAGACAGATAGATAGACTGACACAGATAGATAGACAGACACAGATAGATAGACAGACACAGATAGATAGATAGACAGACACAGATAGATAGATAGACAGACACAGATAGATAGATAGACAGACACAGATAGATAGACACAGATAGATAGATAGACAGACACAGATAGATAGATAGACAGACACAGATAGATAGATAGACAGACACAGATAGATAGATAGACAGACACAGATAGATAGACAGACACAGATAGATAGATAGACAGACACAGATAGATAGATAGACAGACACAGATAGATAGATAGACAGACACAGATAGATAGATAGACAGACACAGATAGATAGATAGATAGACAGACACAGATAGACAGACACAGATAGATAGATACAGACACAGATATATAGATACAGACACAGATATATAGACAGACACAGATAGATAGACAGACACAGATAGATAGATAGACAGACACAGATAGATAGATAGACACAGATAGATAGATAGACAGACACAGATAGATAGATAGACAGACACAGATAGATAGATAGACAGACACAGATAGATAGACAGACATGTCGTGTGGGTCTTGGGAGAGATATTTAGGTAGACATAGACACTCCTTGTAGGATGGTTACGGTATATTTACAGTATGAGTTGGGGGGAGCCCAGCCACTGTCCGTCTCGCTCGTAGGTCTGTCGCTAGTGAGAGGGTACGCCTATCTGAGGCTATGCACATGCGCTGAGCCTCTGACGTCAGCGGGTATCGTGACGTCACACGCAAAGGGACCAGCTGTATAAGTGGGATGAATGCTGATACACTACACAAGTGTATATATGATACTGACACGACAGCTCGGCCATGTTATCGTATGACGTCTCGGCATACTATACAACTCTATAGGCTGAACAGACAGGTGGTACTGGGTGAATCTATACAATAGCAAACACATTATAACTTGGAACTGATCAAGATTAATCTTACTCTCGCACTTCTTGAGTTAATGGTACATAAGAGAAATTTAAGGGATCTAGATATAACGGATTGTATATATTACAATTGCAAATTTGATCGATCAATCGATGTGTATTCATGCACTCTTCGGCTTCTGAGGAAGAATAAATATTTACAGGGAAGAAGTTTTAACAGGAAAGATAAACTCGGCTAACACGGGTTATACTGTTAAAACTCAGAACTCAGAGAGAACTTGAACACACAACAATCTTGCTAGATACTGGAAATCTAATAACAAAACACACAGTCAATAATTCGGTTCTAAACTGGATTTTCTGATTTTCTATCTTTAGCTCACAACTTATGATCACTTTCCTACTGGAGGAATGAACAACTCGGTTTTGATTAACTTATAATCACTTTCCTACTGAAGGAATGAACAGACTCGGTGGAGTGGATGGATCTCTCCCCGGTTGATATAGTTAGCTCAAAGACACAAAGTATGAGCAAAGGGGAACGGCTCTCACTATCTCTTACTGCAGGTAAGAATTACTCGACACACGACACTTTACTCTGCAAAGGCTTACTGTCAACTGGAAGGAACACTATCTGGAACACGAGGGACAACAACTGGCACTCTAGTGAATACACTAGCAACAGAAACGGCTTTCTGCAATTACTTTTGCATCAGCGAGAGATGCTATAACTCATTCAAATAGTCTTTCTTCGACAAAGCGTCCCCTGGAGAGGAACTACTACTTGAACTAGCAACATTGCAAGGATAGACTCAGTTCTCAAGGCGGTCCGGGATACCTCCAGCACCCTAGGCATCTGAACGCTATCTTGCATGCTAGGTATTGTAGGGGATGAATTCCAGACAGAAGTGACAGTAATACTAGTGCCTTGACCGCTCGGCAACGTTAACAAATAGAACACATACTTTCTACAAGAACTAATCTGAACTTCACATTTCGCATCACTCTGGCAAATCTCTGATACAAGCTCGAAGAACAAACACATTGCTCAACGGCTAGAGACTGTCTTTCAATCATTAAGGGACTATAAGAACTTTTCACTGACTTGTTATCATTATGGCTCTGAATAGCAGTACACACAGTATTATCGCACGCATTTACTTGAGCTTCATTGCCTCGACTGGCAGCAAACACATTACTACTTGACTTTACTTGAGACATGACTGAGCAATTAAACGAGAATTGAAATGAAGCAAAATTTACACAAGTATATGGCACAATATAGCTTAACTGATAGAATTATTAACTATTCTGCATAAGTAACACGGATAATAGCACAATAACACTAAAGAAAAGATAACTCACTGGAAATTTACTTGGCAAGGAAACTCAACACACTAAAATAAAACAATCTAGCTTTAACTTGAATAGCAAAATGAGTTTTCTTTTCTTGTAAATATCAACAAAATTGCAACACAATAAAAAGAATTAAATGCACAACTAGTTAAAAGAATTCAATAATGGTTATGGCACTAGCAACAATCTGATAAAACAATTCAATAGAATTGTTCACTGGCAATAAATTAAAGTAACTTTACTGCTTGAATCACTTAGAAAGTTCACTGGAATATTACTTATTACTCTTAGGAAATGACAAGTTACTTGAGCAAATAAACAATAAAATTGATGAAACAAAAATTGAATACTGGGGAATATAAGGTACCTAGGGATTGGCAGAGAGCGTGTATTGTTCCTTTGTATAAAGGCAAAGGGGACAAAAGAGAGTGCAAAAATTATAGGGAATAAGTCTGTTGAGTGTACCTGGTAAAGTGTATGGTAGAGTTATTATTGAAAGAATTAAGAGTAAAACAGAAAGCAGGATAGCAGATGAACAAGGGGCTTTAGGAAAGGTAGGGGTGTGTAGACCAAGTGTTTACAGTGAAACATATAGGTGAACAGTATTTGGATAAGGGTAAAGATGTTTTGTGGCATTTATGGATTTGGAAAAGGCGTATGATAGGGTAGATAGGGGGCAATGTGGCAGATGTTGCAGGTGTATGGAATAGGAGGAAGGTTACTGAAAGCAGTGAAGAGTTTTTATGAGGATAGTGAGGCTCAGGTTAGAGTGTGTAGGAGGGAAGGGACTATTTCCCAGTAAAAGTGGGCCTTAGACAAGGATGTGTGATGTCACCGTGGTTGTTCAATATATTTATAGATGGGGTTGTAAGAGAAGTGAATGCGAGGGTCTTGGCAAGAGGTGTTGGGCTAAAGATAGAAGAAGCAAATACAAAGTGGGAGTTGTCACAGTTGCTTTTGCTGATGACACTGTGCTTTGGGAGATTCTGAAGAGAAGCTGCAGAGGTTGGTGGATGAATTTGGTAGGGTGTGTAAAAGAAGAAAATTGAAAGTGAATATAGGAAAGAGTAAGGTGATGAGGATAACAAAAAGAATAGGTGACGAAAGATTGGATATCAGATTGGAGGGAGAGAGTATGGAGGAGGTGAATGTATTCAGATATTTGGGAGTGGATATGTCGGCGGATGGGTCTATGAAGGATGAGGTGAATCATAGAATTGATGAGGGAAAAGGGTGAGTGGAGCACTTCGAGTCTGTGGAGACAAAGAACCTTGTCCATGGAAGTAAAGAGGGAATGTATGAGAGTATAGTTATACCAACGCTCTTATATGGGTGTGAAGCATGGGTGATGAATGTTGCAACGAGGAGAAGGCTGGAGGCAGTGGAGATGTCATGTCTGAGGTCAATGTGTGGTGTGAATATAATGCAGAGAATTCGGAGTTTGGAAATTAGGAGGAGGTGCGGGATTACCAAAACGATTGTTCAGAGAGCTGAGGAGGGGTTGTTGAGGTGGTTTGGACATGTAGAGAGAATGGAACGAGACAGAGTGACTTCGAGTGTATAAATCTGTAGTGGAGGGAAGGCGGGGTAGGGGTCGGCCTAGGAAAGGTTGGAGGGAGGGGTAAAGGAAGTTTTGTGTGCGAGGGCTTGGACTTCCAGCAAGCATGTGTGAGCGTATTTGATAGGAGTGAATGGAGGCATATGGTTTTAATACTTGACGTGCTGTTGGAGTGTGAGCAAAGTAACATTTATGAAGGAATTCAGGAAACCGGCAGGCGGACTTGAGTTCTGGAGATGGGAAGTACAGTGCCGGCACTCTGAAGGAGGGTGTTAATGTTGCAGTTTTATAACTGTAGTGTAAAGCACCCTTCTGGCAAGACAGTGATGGAGTGAATGATGATGAAAGTTTTTCTTTTTCGGGCCACCCTGCCTTGGTGGGAATCGGCCGATGTGTTAATAAAAAAATAATAAAAAATAATTTACACAAAATAAATTTCAGGAATTATCAATAGTCAATAATTGCACTGGGGAAAAACTTTGCAACACAAGAAATAAGATATTACGAAGGAATTAGTTTGAACACTCTTACTCTTTATTGCAAGCAAAGCAAGGTAACTCAATAAAATAATTACTGGAACAATTTACTAAAAATACTGACTTTAAACAAACTTAAGAGTGAAATTGTTCAAACAACACTTTAACATGAACTATGTAAAAAAAATCATGAACAAGATATTTAACAAGAAAATAAGGCAACACTTACAGGAACTGAAGTACAACTCATCACGGTAATTAACTTTTGGACTTACAAATTCACAAAAAGTCAATTTCGTTGTCCTTGAGATTAGTAACTTATCAGAAGAAATTGAGATCTTCAATGAAAAATTATAGCACTAGTCTGCAAAGTTGAAACACATTAGCACTGTATAAAAAATAAACAAGTACACAAAACAATAGCAGGTGCAAGGGAAAAAGTAACACTGACTGCAACACATAAGAATTAGCAGGGAATATTACTAGTAAAATGTTAAAAATTGCTTGGAGGAGAAAACAATATGTAGTTACTGGGGCAAGCAAAATTAATTAATTACACAATTAAAACATTAACAAACAAGGGTAAATGAATAAAAATAACTGTGGGATAGTACACTTGATGGAACACAACAATTAACAAGAGAAAGAAAATTCAACAACACGTGGACAATGCTGGGGAAAAATTAAAATCTTTTAAAATTACTACTTGGTGGAATATTGGAACACTAGATAACTTTAACAAAACTGTACTTACTGCATACTTAGTAACACAACGAAATTCACAGAAATTATAACGCAATAATTAACAAGAGACAATACTAGAGAAATCAAAAATTAATGCGAGAAATTAATTTAACACAGAACACTTCCCAGGATAACTCAAAATTTCTGTAACTGGCAAAAAATGTCTCAACACACGAAATTGTCTATAGATTATCTGAAAAATAAAACAACAACACAGTAAATGTCTCTAGGGTGGAGATCGTTGACTGAAGCGTGGTGGTGGAGGATGGTGGTCTGGTCCACTCGTTGATAACTTGAAGTAATGTGCATAAACCGACGGACTACGAACCGAGGCTTTGTAAAGTTGGCACAACAGTTCAGAAGAAACACACTCAGGACGCTCGACCTGGTTCGTAGCCAATAAACTGCTTGCAGGACCCAGTTAAGGGTGAAATAATCCACACTTTATGCTTTGTGTGGGTGGATACACGTGGTCAAGGCATCTGCCTTAGCGTGGGTGGTGGGGGGTGGTTGGGTGGAGTAGAACACACCGCTTCCCGCGTGCCTGTGGCTTACGCCATTTGTATAAACACTTGGATTAACCCAGGGTGGCTTGAATAACCCAGGATACCACGGGGATGGTATTGTACTCAGAACAGCAATACACTGGAGTACAAAGGTGGTATAAATGCGTGAACTCACGTGGCTTACTTCTCAGACAGCAGAGTGGCTTGCTGGCTTAGTAGAATATTTTCACACAGATTGGCTGGCTTGGAATCTTGTAGCAAATCAGCACAGCAAGGTAGAAGCTGGCTTAAGCCTAGGCTGACCTAACTGGTGGTGGCTTACTGGCTGGAATGGTACTCTCCCCTCACTGGCTTACTCGTACAGAATTTGCAAAACCCGGGTCAACCCCTCGTAGGTTTTAGCAAATTAACAAATGAGGCACTTAGCTGACCAGGAGATACTGTAGATATTGTAGACTTCTTGGATGTAGTAGCTGGTAGCGTGGTATCTGGAGGCTGTTTGCTTGCTTGTCGTAGTCTATCTCTCTATAACATCGTAATCGATAAAAATTACGGCACACCGCTGCTACCACTTCTCGTGTGGGTCTTGGGAGAGATATTTAGGTAGACATAGACACTCCTTGTAGGATGGTTACGGTATATTTACAGTATGAGTTGGGGGGAGCCCAGCCATAGTCCATCTCGCTCGTAGGTCTGTCGCTAGTGAGAGGGTACGCCTATCTGAGGCTATGCACATGCGCTGAGCCTCTGACGTCAGCGGGTATCGTGACGTCACACGCAAAGGGACCAGCTGTATAAGTGGGATGAATGCTGATACACTACACAAGTGTATATATGATACTGACACGACAGACACAGATAGATAGATAGACAGACACAGATAGATAGACAGACAGATAGATAGACAGACAGATATATAGATAGACAGACACAGATAGATAGATAGACAGACACAGATAGATAGATAGACAGACACAGATAGATAGATAGACAGACACAGATAGATAGATAGATAGACAGACACAGATAGATAGACAGACACAGATAGATAGATAGATAGACAGACAGATAGATAGATAGACAGATACAGACAGTGAAAACAAAGCGAGGGTTCCCTGCACACATTCATTCATCAATGTCACTGCCTTATCAGTAGTTATCTGACAATTGTCATAACACCATTCTTCAAGGAGTTTCATATATACTCCAGGATGTCTAAAACATTGCTGGGACCTATAAATACTTCGTATATATTTATAGACAATAGTAAATGACCAAGGCAGGTGAAAATGTTCACCTGTTGGTGTGATTGTGACTATTTGAGTACTTTTCAGTACCTAATATTAGTGTTAGAACAAAGATTGGCTATGAAATCTCAAGAACTATTATAAATTGTAATTATCAGAACATAAAAATTATATAAATTAAAATAAAAACTAGAAGAAAAGTATATCCGCAATACTTCTGCAAGCAGCAGGACTTGATGTTGCCGTCAGGTGAGCATCCAGCACCAACTTGGCGGGCTTATATCTCGGTAAGTACTGGCCCTAAATTTTTTTTAGCCTATCCTGTTTATAAAAATGCGCTCTTCATTTAAAAAAAAAAAAAATTCAAAATATTTGGAGTAGTACGCGAGTGAATGTAGATCTACGTGTGGACAGTTTAAGGATTAAGTAGGGGCCCAATACTGGATGTTGTTCTTGACTTTGATTTGGCTAAAGAAAAGAAATACTTTGGGTTTCTTTCAATTTCATTTATGGCTTTTAGTTCTTCCCGCGTTTCTTGATTCCTGTAAGATTCCTTTAGTTTTAGTTCGATGTTTGCTATTTCTCTGACCAGTGTCTCCCTACGTATTTCAGATATATTGGCCTCTTGTAGCCGCTCTGTTATTCTTTGCCTTCGCCTGTATAGGGAGCACCTTTCTCTTTCTAATTTACATCTTTTTTTTAAGGGAATTTGTCTTGAGCAAACCTCAAGTTCCTCAGAGTTAATTTGTTCTAGACATAGGTTAGGATCTGAGATGCTTAGGCTATCTTCCCAGTTTATATCATTTAGGACTTGTTTTACTTGGTCCCACCTTATGTTTTTGTTATTGAAGTTGAATTTGGTGAAGGCTCCATTGCGACTGATCATATTTTGTCGGTCTGGGGCCCCGCGCATACATGTCTGGACCTCTTTATTATTTTGAGTTCAGTGGACCCCTGGTTAACAGCCTGCTCCAAACACTAACAATTATTTAAGTGTATTTTTGTAAGTGCTTCTGTAAGTGTATGTGTGGGAGACCAAAAGGAATAATCTAATTTACATTATTCCTTATGTTAATAAATTCGTTCGGTAATGGCACTTGAACAGCATTCTGGAACGGATTATGGCCGTTAACCGGGTCCACTGTATATTGTTTTGATATGATGACATTTCGTATCAGATCATCATTGTTAGTGAAGATGAGGTCCAGCGTATTCTCAATCTTGTAGGCTCTATTATTTGCTGGTTTAAGGTGAATTTGGTGTAGAGATTTAAAAGCTCATGTGTGTGAGTTTTCACCAGAGGTGCCTCCTGGTGTTATCTCTGCTACCACATTATTTGCTATATTCCTCCATTTTAGGTGCCTTAGGTTGAAGTACCCCAGGAGCAAGATGTTGGGGCAGGAGCTGGAAGGTTTTCAGACAATGGTAGATTTTCAGAAGCTGTTCCTTAAATTGTTGGGACGTTGCATCCGAACCTTGTATACAACCACGATGACAAAGCCAGGGCTAAGATTCATACAGGGAAAGTTGTGTATAAGGGAGGATTCAACCAGGCGCGACTATGAAAGTTGGATGTAGGGTAGACAGTTTTAGCAGAAGACCAATCTATAGGATGACTGTGATTTCTGACATGACAGAAAAGAGCATTATTAGTGTCGGCAAGCCTAACACTATTTTTGTGCTCCTTGAGTCTGTCAGAAAGAGATCGGCCAGTTTCTCCGAAGTACTGAAGAGGACAGTAGGAGCAAGAAATAGAGTAGACACCAGGAGAATCTGTTAATGCTTTCCTCTCTCATTACATTGTTAAATGTTCTAAACTTCAGAACACCCGTGACTTAACCTGATTCCTTCCCCTTTCATCTCTTCCCCCTTCTCCTTTTTTCTCCTATGGGTTTTCCTTTCTTTCTTTTCTTTTGCCTTGTATTTGTCCTTCATTTTATTCGCCTTTCCTCCCTCTATGTTCTCGTCCCACCCTTGCGGGCCGCTAGCCTCATTGCAGTGCTCCCTTCCTAGAATATGACTGTCTCCACTACTACTATTACTACTACTACCACTTCCACTACTTACTTATTTCCCCACTCTCTTGTACCCTCTCCTGTCTGCCTGCCTATAAATACCCCTTCCTCCATCTCTTTGTGTTAGTGTGACTTTGTAAATGGTCCAAGTCGGGCCGAAACGTCGTCGTAAGCTCCTCCCTTTTATATGTAAGTATAATATTGTAAGAGCTTGTGGAAGTGTATTTTTGGGGGTCTGAAATAGACTAACCTACGTGACATTATTTCTTAAGGAAGTAATTTCGTTCGGTAATGGCACTTGAGCAGGCTTCTGGGTTGAAGTTTTTTTGTTAACCGGGGTTCCACTGTATTTGCAATGATGAATGTCGTCGGATTGGTGGTATGGGGGAAAGGGTCTATTTTTCATGGCACTAATATCTGTTGTTCTGGAGTGGAGGCCATTGACTGTGATTCCACTCCAGAGATGGCTTATTTCAGCTTGCTCAGGGTGGTATTTTTCAACAAAACTTTGCACATCATTCCACTTTGAACAAATCTCTTCATATTTTTCTACTATCTCCTTCAGTTCGATGGTGTTCCTCACTTTTTTTACGACAGGGGTGCCACTAGGAAGCTTCTTTGGACCCATGGGGACTTATTTCACAAGACTGTGGCAGCGGCAGCGGCAGCGGCAGCATCCTAGCAGCCCTTATTCTCCAAAAAACTCAGCGCTCATCAAAGCTTGTGATGGCCTAATTGAAGGTACAACTGCACAAACCCCGTAGATCACATAATGACCCAAGAATACTAGAAATGCTACCCAAACCTTAACAAAATTGAAGATCTAAGGAAGACAGCCCTGCAAACCCAAACATCGCCCGCGCTGCCAGACGAACGCCTAACCCAATCTAAAGGAAATAAAGCCTCCTCCATAGCTTCACTTGTGATACTATGAGCGGAAATCGCAGAGGAAACAACAACAGTACCAAGAAACCAACACTAAGGACTTTGAAACACAACATGTCTACACAACAGAAAGCCGGTGCATCAACAACCCCCACACCCCCGCCCGGACCCCGCGACAACAATAACATCACCCACCATGGCTGACTCTCCCACCAACCCCCCAAAAAAAAAATTTAAAAAGGGGGCCCCCCCAAAAATCCCCCGGGCCCGGGCCGAACGCCAAAACTTTTTTTTTTTTAAAATTTTTTTTTTGGGGGAAAAAAGGAAAAAAAAAAAAAAAACCAAAAAAAAAATTTTTTAAAAAAAAGGGGGCCCCCCCCCCCCGGGGGGGGGGCCCCCAAAAAAAAAAATTTTTAAAATTTTTTTTTTAAAAAAAAAGGGGGGGGGGGGCCCCCCCCCAAAAAGGGGGTTTTTTTTTTTTCCCCTTTTTTTTTTTTTTTTGGGAAAAAAACCCTTTCCCAAATTTTTTTTCCCTTTTTTTGGGCCCGGGGGTTTTCCCCTTTTTTTCCCCGGGGGGGGGGTTTTTAAAAGGGGGGGTTTTTCCAAAATGTGGCAAAAAAAAAACCCCAAAGGGGTTTTTTTTTTTAAAAAAGGTTTTTTTGGGGGTTTTAAAAAAAAAACCCCCAGTTTTTAAAACCCAAAAAAAAAAAAACCCCCCTTCCTTTTTTTTTTTTTTCCCCCCCCCCTTTGGGCCCGGGGGGCCCCCTTTTAAATTCTAAAAAAAAATTTTTTTTTTTTTTAAAAGGGGGGGGGAAAAAAAAAAAAACCCCCCCCAAAAAAAAAAAAACCCCCGGGGAAAAAAAACCCCCCCAAAAAAAAAACCCCACCCCCCCCCCGGGGGAAAAAACCCCCCCCCCCTTTTTTTCCCCCCTTTTTTTTTTTCCCCCCCCCCAAAAAAAAAACCCCCCCCCTTTTTTAAAATTTTTTTTTTTTTTTTAAAAAAAAAACCCTTTTTTTTAAAAAAAAAAAAAAAAACCAAAATTTAAAAAAAAAATTTTTTAAAAAAAAATTTTTTTAAAAAAAAAAAAAGCCCAAAAAAAGGGGGGCCCCCAAAAAAAGGGAAGAAAAACGGGGGGTTTTTTTTTTTTAAAATTTTTTTTTAAAAAAAAAAAAAAAAAATTTTTAAAAAAAAAATTTTTTTTTTTTTGGGGAAAAAAAATTTAAAAAAGGGGAAAAAACCACAAAAAAACCCCCCCCAAAAAAAGGGGGAAAAAAAAAAAAAAAAAATTTAAAAAACAAGGTAAACCTAGTATAATGATCAGACTTCATTCTTTTTAAAAAAAAACCCAACTAAATCCCCGCAATTAAAAAAATTGGAGTATACATCAACGAGTGCCTAACCGGGAAAAAAATCAAAACCTTTTGTTTAGGCTGAAAAAACTTAAACGGGGGAACAAAATCCATCATTTTTTGGGGCCCTGAGGGGAAAATACTAGTTCAAAAAAATATCAACAGGTCAGCAATTTTTTATTTTTAAAAAAACGTGATCTCACCAACTTCCTTTGAAAAATTTTACAAAATTACTGATTAGCCTATTGCCCTTTTAAAAATAATATACGGGGTGAAATTAGTGTATTTACTACTACTTTGTGAAATTTTTGTACTTTATACTAGCTAGTACCAATACCTCATACACTATGTACTTTACTTTTTTGTGCTATTACTTTTAAAAATTTTTAAAAATATAAATCAAATCTTGCTTCGTTAATTTTATATCATATTTACTATCTTTTATTTAATTTAATCCCCATTTTTTATATTCTCTTTTAAAAAATTCCCCCCAAATCAATACCCCAATACCCTTTCTTTCCCCCAAAAATTTTTTTTCCCTTTTAAAATTTTAAGGGGTTTGGGGTTAAAAATTTTGGGGGCTAAAGGGGGTTTTACTTTTTTTTTTTTTTCTATTATTTTCCCCCAAAGTGTTAATTTTTAATTAAGGTGTTTTTTTTGGTGCTAAAAATGTTTTTCTCTTTTTATTTACTATTATATTCCCCAAAAATTTTAAACCCCCCATTGTTTACTATTATATTCCCTAGATTTTATCAAAAAAAATCTAATCCCCCAGTTTTTTTATTAATTTTTATTATAATAATTAAGGTGCTAACTCAGGTACTAATTTATTTTTTTCCCCATTGTTTGCTTTTTTTTTTCCCCCTAGCTCCTTTATTCCCTTTTTTAAAAAAAAACTACCATAGTTCAATTAATTGTTTGTATTTGACAAGGGTACAAATTGGGGGTTCCCCTCTGTAAAAAAACCCTGTATTCTACAAACTTTTTTTAAAAAAATTTGTAATAATCAAATATTTCCAAACATTTATTCTAGTATCATATTATTTTTAGTATTATCTATTCTTCTCAGGTTATTATAGAATCACATAAAATTTTTTATGATTGGGGGGAATTTGGGGATCCTGATATCAACCTTTTTTTAAAAAATGACTTACATGATTCCAACAGCAACTGTAACTATTACACAGCAGATCAAGCAAAGACTTTACTAAAGAGCCAACAATAACATAACTATCTTAAATTACAATGTTAGTTTTTTGGGCCCAAACATTATGATGACCTCACAGCACTACTCCAATCCCTCCAGCCCAAATTTGGGTTAATCTTACACTCACTGAGACCTGGCTGAAGCCTGATACTACAGATGTCTATGGCATCCCAGGTTAAAAGCCTTTCCCTTGGTGCAGGACAGATCAGGGGGGGGGGGTGGAATAGCTATATATTACTAAAGATCAACTTGAATGTATCAATAACTCTTGAAAAAGGGGATGAGCAGGGAAATATATTATAGCTAAATTTAAATAAAAAGACCTGCAAAAACCCCCACAGTGAAAAACATCTACAGATTACCACAGTCAAACATTCACCAATTTAGTAAAAACTTTAACCCCTAAAAGGGGGATGCACACATGAAAAAAAGCCCATTTGCTGCTCACAGGAGACTTAATATAAATCTCCTACATGACCGGGACCCCAAGTAACAGAATTCACAAACACTATGAGCAACTGCTTGTTACCCAACAATATAAAAAAACCTACAAGAATCCCCGAGACTAGTACCTCACTACTAGACCACATCGGGACTAATACTATAGCCCCTCTAAAATCAGGCATCATCACAGACAACACCACAGACCACTATCCCCCTTTTCCCATAACAAATTTTTGGGGAAATTTTTCCCCCAGATATTAAAAAAGTTCCCCAGACTACATAATGAGTCAGTTTAAATAACTTTATAACAGCTATGTTTAAATTGACTATAATGAGTTAGAAACATATACAGATATAATGAATGCATAAAAAATTTTCCCTTAACAAAACCCACCACCTCTATAACAAACATTGCCCAAAAAAAAAACTAAACAGATCCCCCCCCAAGAGACTTAACAATCCCTGGCTAACACCCACCCCCCCTTTTAAATCCATTAAAAAAAAGGCACCAATATAAAAAAACAATACAAAAGGGGGTCAAATAACCCAAAAGAAAAACCCAAAGCTACTCATCAACCCTTACCAGCCTGATAAGGAGAAAAAAAAAATTGTATTATGAGAACAGACTCCAGAACATAAAAGGTGATAGAAAAAGACCTGGAAGACCCTATCTGAAATTTCCCTGGGAAATAATAAGATAAAAAACAACCCCCATCAAATTATCAAGAGCAGATAAACCCCCCACCCCACCTACTGAGACAGCAAAAGACTTAATGTTTTCTTTTTTCCCTGGAAAAAAATCTAGCGAGTAAAAACCGCTCAAACACCCCCCAACAGACTACCTCACAAACACCTACCCTAATCGCTATTCCCAGCTCCTACCAACCCAATTGAAGTCTCGCCCCCTAATCAACACCCTTTTAAAAAAAAAGGGAGGAGACATAAACAGCCTACCAACTTTTTTGTACAAAAAACTTCACAGGTACTGTCACCAATCATAGCAACACTATTCAATAAATCCATTGGGAAAAATCTACCTTTTTCCCCCCCAAATTTTCAAAAAAGCTAGGGTCACCCCGATTACAAAAGGGGGTGATC
The DNA here is from genome assembly GCA_009830355.1 of Cherax destructor. Taxonomy (NCBI): domain Eukaryota; kingdom Metazoa; phylum Arthropoda; class Malacostraca; order Decapoda; family Parastacidae; genus Cherax; species Cherax destructor. Next base: position 25,036 of record WNWK01024728.1, read on the forward strand.
AAAAAGACCTGAATAATTATAGACCAATTTCTAATTTACCATTGCTTTTTAAAAAATTTAAAAAATTTAAAATTTTTTTGACAAATCTATTCCTACCTTGTCTCACACAATGTACTCCCCAAACCCCCCCCCAATTTGGGTTCAGGACAAACAAGAGCACAAACGATGCTATTTTAAAAGTTGGGGTTTTTAAAATATAAAATTTTTTAAAAAAAAGTCCCAATTGGGGGAAAAATTTTTTTTATCTCCCAAAGTTTAAAAGCCCACCATGATTTACTGCTCACAAAAAATTTGCACACTATGGTATAAGGGGGCCCCCCTCAACTACCTAAAATCATACCTCACCAACAGAAGCCAATACGTGTCCCCCAAAAGGAGAGAACTCTTTTCCCCCCAACCAATTACAATTTTTAGTCCCCCAAGGAAATGTCCGGGGCCCCCCCTATTCCTCATTTTTTTTAAATGACCTCCAATGCATCACAACTACTCAAAAAACCCCCTTTTTTTGCAGATGACCCCCAACATATGTCTTTCTCACCCAAAACCAGTTATAATTTTGGCCCCAAAAATGTTAATGCCCAATTACAGAAAATATCAACCCCCGGGTGACGACTAAAAGTTTTTTTTTCAATACTGACAAGACCTACTTATACAGTTTGGAAGCAAAGTCACAAATGTTCCACTTAACATAACACTTAATGGTACACCCATCACAAGACTCACAGAGGGAAATTGGAAAACCACCCTTTACAGTAGCCTTAAACCCCAAAAACATATACAAAAAATTTCCAAGAAAATCTGGGAAAACAGTAGGCATATTATCAAAGATACGCTTTTTATGTACCTCAATCAGCTCTCCTTGCACTCTATCATTCACTTATCTACCCGTATCTCACCTATGGAACTTTGCATGGGGATCAACAACGTTAAATCACCTTAGACCACTCATAACACAACAAAAGGCCGCAGTCAGAATGATAACAAATTCCCCCCCCTTTTGGCATACCCACCAATATTCAAAAATCTCAAACTACTCACCGTAAAGAACATTCATACTTACTCTTGTGCCTACTACATATAAAACTTTTTACCTTTTAAACCCTCTGCCAAAATCCCCCTCACCAACTTTAATAGGACCCATGACCACAACACACCAACAGATCACTTTTTTATATACCCCCGTTCATATCAACCTATGTAAAAATTTTTTGCACATAAAGGGGCCCCCCAATCTGGGAAATTTATTACCAGTAAATATTAAGATAATCTTGTCTGAAAATCAATTTAAGACTCAACTCAAAACCACCTACTCACCCAAACCTAAAACTTTATGCCATAAACTACTTTTTAAAAAAGCTCATTGTTACTTTTTATACGATAATCTCAATTTTTTAAAAATATGTTACTATTATGTTACCCCCCACTCATATTATAAGTTAATGTCAAAAAAGCTCAATGTTATTTTCCTTAAGATAATCTCAATTCCATATTATCATTCAAGAATCTTAACACCTGTAACAATCTAAGATCTAATATCATTATATAATAATTTTAAAAAGTAAAATTTCATCATATTGTAATTTTGAAAATAATTTTTAACTAGAATAAACTCAATAAATTTCTCTAATATTAAGTACCTAGTTTTTAAGGACTAGAATAAGTTTCCCCTAATGCCATGGCATGTCAGTGGCTCTTTGCACCAATTTACATTGTAACTTCCAATACCCATGTAACCTTTTAATGAAATAAAATTTTTTTTTTTTTTTGTTTTTTGTTTGTTTTTGGTTTTAATTTTGGTTTTTTTTGTTTTTGGGTTTTTTTTTTGGAATTTAAAAAGTTTTCCCCTTTTTTAAAACTCCGTTTTTCCGGCCCCCTTAATTTGAAAAATTTCCCGGACAAGGGAAATTTAAAACCCGTTTTTTTAAATTTTTTCCAAAAAGGTTTTTAATTGGTTTTTCCCCTTTTTTTTTCTTTGGAATTCCCCCGGGAAAAAAAGGAGAAAACCCAGGGGTTGGGTTTTTTTTTTTTAAAATTTATTTCAAATTTTGGGGGGAAACCCTTTTTAGGGGGTTGTTTGGGTTTTCCCCGGAGGGGGGGCCCAAAACCCCCTGGAAAGGAAATTTGGAATTTTTTTTAAACAGAAGGGAATTTTAAAGAAACCGGGGTTTTTTGGTTAAAAAAAAAGAATTAAAATTTGTGTTGAAAAAAAAATTTTAAAAAAACCCGGGGCCCTTTTGGCAGTCCCACTGTACGGGGGCCGTACCTCTGGCCCCCCTTGGTTTACCTTTTGGCACCCCGGGCCCCCCTTTTAAAACCTGGGTTTTTTGCACTTATGGTTCACTCTACTGGGTTTAGTTTTTGTTTTTTTTTACACCACAACACTGCTGTTTTTTCTATGATGACTGGAAGATATACGGCTTATGTTGGTTTAAATGTTCACTGACAACTCACAACTTTACACTGTTTATCGTATTTTTTAGCTGGGCAAATTAGTATTTCCCCCAAAATTGTGCATCTTTTCGTATTTCATAGAAATTTTTTTTTAATTAATCACTAGATTTTGGTCAGGTTAAAACTAACAATTTAAAATTATCAATACAGGATTGCGTGGTAAAGGGCCCGGCGGCCCCTGGCAACTGATTTCAAAAAATAAACCCCGTTAGGCCTACACTTCCGCCTTTTTTTCACTTTAACATCTATTAACTTATCTGTATCCCTAGGGGAAAACCACTGATATTACTATACAGATCTATTTTTCCCCCTATTTTCGGGGAGATTTCCCTTCCCTTTGACAAATAATCGTTCCGTTTTGGTTATTTCACACGGCACTTAATTTCCCCCTCTGGGATTAGGGGCACTTTGTTCTGCACACTAACACCCAGGATATTACCACACCAGTCCATTAACACCCAGGATGCGACCCACGCCAGTCCAGTAACACCCAGGTTGCCCCCCCCACACTAGTCCACTCCCCCAGGATGCGACTCACACCAGTCGACTAACCCCCCAGGATGGGGATCCCCCGTCCACTAACACCCAGGATATTACCCACCCCCAGTCCACTAACACCCAGGATGCGCCCCCCACCAGTCCAGAAACAACCAGGATGCCCCCCACACCATTCCACTAACCCCCAGGGATGCCACCTATGTTCCTCATCAGAAAAGGGGTTACCTGGGTGTTAGTGGATGATTGGGTCCACCCCTGGGAAAAAACTGACCTAATTTGCCTGAAATCCTCTGCATAACAAGCAGTTTTCACATAGTAGTATTTATTGATGTCAGCTATGGCCTGTAAACCTTGTACATGTACTGTATTTTTTTTTCAAAAAAATTCGGCCGCCCCCCCACGGGCCAGGGTGACGGGACTTGTAAAAAAAGATATTATCTTTTAAATTTTTATACTAAAAAGACTTCTTTCCCTGAGTGGGAATCCATGCCATACCTTTATGACTGTGTAATAAAGGTTTGAGGAGGGGCCCCCAGCATTTATATTCCCCCATCCCCCAATACCATTGTAACTTGTCATCTTAAATTGGAAAATATTTGTAGCAAGGTACTTGTTTACAATTTTGTTTTATATACATTTAGTTTGAGCTGCTTTGCTCTATTTTCCAAATATTTTAAGATAAAAAAAGGGAAAAAAAAAAAAGATATGATATAGGGGGTACTGAGAGTTTGTTGGACTATGTATTGGAAAATAAAAAAACTGATTACCCAGAGTTTACCTGGAGGGTTTTCGGGGGTCAACTTTCCCCCCCGGCCCAGGTCTGAGACCAGGCCTCATGGGAAACAGGGTCTGATCAACCCCGGCTGTTACTGCCGGCTGCACGCAAACTGACGGCAACCACAGCCCGGTTTGGGCAAAGGACTGATTAGGTGCCCCGTCCAGTGCCTGCTTGAAGACAGCGAGGGTCCATTGGTTCCCCTTAATGTATGCTGGGAGACAGTTGAACAGTCTTGGGCCCTGGACACTTATGGTGTTGTCTCTCAGTGTACTCCCTGGGGCCCCCGCTTTTCATCGGGGGAAATTTTCATCTCCTGCTGAGTCTTTTTCTTTCATAGGTAGTGATTTTTTTGTGGGTTTTGGGATAACCCCCTAAAGGGTTTTCCAAGTGTATATTATCATGTATCTCTCTGCCTGCATTTCAGGGAACACAGACGGACCTTCAACCATTCCCCAGTAATTTAGGTGCTTTTTTTCGACTTATGTGTGCTGTGAAAGTTCTTTGTAAAACCCCCAGGTCTGGGTATTTCTTTTAAACCCTTTAAGGGGGGTGTTAGTACAACAGTATTCCAGCCTAGAAAAATAAGTGATTTAAAGAGTGT
>WNWK01024729.1:0-29363 GCA_009830355.1 Cherax destructor
AAGACCCCGGGGTGTTTCAAGACCCCGGGTGTCTTCAATACCCCTGGTTGTTTTCAAGACCCTGGGCTTCAAAATCCGGGTTTCTTGGGCCCTGGGTGTTTTCTACCCCTGGGTGCTTCAAGACCCTGGTTGTCTTAATATCCTGGGGTTTTCACCCGGGTTTCTTCAAGACCCCTGGGTGTCTTAATATCCCTGGGTGCTTAAGCCCCCTGGTTGTTTTTAAATATCCTGGGTGTTTTCAAGCCCTGGGGTCTTCAAGCCCCCTGGGCCAAGACCCCTGGGGTTTTCAGCCCCCAAGTGTTTTCAATCCCGGGTTTTAAAGACCCCTGGTTGTTTTCAAGACTCCGGGTCTTCAAGACCGGGTTTCTTAAAGCCCCCTTTCTTCAAGACCCCGGGGGTTTTCTTAAAGACCCCGGGTTGTCTTCAAGACCTCTTTTTCTTCAAGACCCTTTTTGTCTTCAAGACTCCGGGGTTTTTTCGACCCTGGGCCAAAGCCCCCTGGTTGTCTTCAAGACTCCGGGCTTGCCCCTGGTTTGTTTTCAAGACTCCGGGTTTTTTAAAGACCTGGGTTGCCAAAGACCCGGGTGTTTTCAAGACTCCTGGTTTCTTCAAGACCCCATTTGAGGAAATTACCCAGAATAAAATGCCGGAAAACTCTCCCAGACATGGATAACTCTCCTAGACCTGGATAACTCTCCCAGACATGGATAACCCTAGACCTGGAAAATCCCCCAGACATGGATAACTCTCCAGACCTGGAAACCCCCCAGACATGGATAACTCTCCTAGACCGGGAAACCCCCAGACATGGATAACCTCCAGACCGGGAAACCCTAGACAGGATAACTATCTTAGCCGGGATAACTTCCTAGACCTGGAAACTTTCCTGACCTGAATAACTATCCTAGCCCAAGAAAATTTAATTATCCAGGAGAATTATCCAGACTTTTGGATAATATTATAATCTAATTTAAAAAGATCGTGACAGTGGTGGGGGAGGGGCCCGTCATGTTTGTCTGTTTTACCCCATTACTCCGCTTTTTAGGTAATTGGGGTGGTGGAGGCCCGCTCACCTCCCCCAGAGGTTAATTATCCATTTAACCGGGGGAATTAGCTCATTGAGCGGGTAATTGAAGAAAATAGGAAATTCTCGGCATTGTTTACCTCTGGGGGAGTGACCGGCCCTCGCATGCGCCCTTCCCCCCAAGATGGCTGCCATATGGCTTTTATTTTTTATATATTTTTGCTGTATTTGTTGGTGTTGTTTTTTAGTGGTGTCGTATTGTATTAATTTATTTTTGGGGTTTTATTTAATAATTAGTTGGTGAGTTGTTTTTCTTGGGGGGATATACGTGGTTTAATTTTTTGTGGGGTGTTTGGAACGTCCATTGAGGGCTTGCCATATTTTGTTTTTTATTCTTTTTTTTTGATTAGAAATTTATTGGGAAAAATATTTCACCCACAAAATTATTTTTAAATTTGAGGGTCCCAGATTTTTTTTTTTAAAATGAAGTTTTTTTGGGTAATTAAAGGGTTAATTAGACTGCTGGTGAGTAAGGGTAATGAGCCTAGATGACCATTCCTGTTTTTTTTTTTAATATTTTTGCTCCAATAAATTTATATTCAAAATTTAATCTATGAATATTAAAATATTTTTTGTGTGAATTTGTATAGATGGGGGGGTGAAAGGGCAATTTTTTTGAGGAAAAGAGTTCCAATGTCAGGGGCCCTTAAAAAAGACTGCTGGTGATTTTTTAATTTTTTATTATTTATGAATACGTTGTTATATAATTTTGGGAATTTTATATATGTATAAATTTATTTTTATTGCCCGTAGTAATGTGTTTATATAAGTTTTATTGGGGAAAAATCAGCGTTTTAAAAGGTTGGTGGGGGGTCTGGGTGAGGAATATATTGATTTCCACCATCTTATTATTTTATTAAAAAAATAATAAACCCCAGTTTGGTTTAAGAGAGTGAAAAGTGAGTTTTTGTTTTAGTGGTTTCTGAGGCTGTTGGGTTTTGAAGGGTTTTTGGGTTCCCTAGGGTTATATATGTTTTAGTGGTTTTATGAAAATATTGATTACCACACCCTTTTTTATTATTATTATTTGGGAAACAATACGTCTCTGGGGTTTGGTTTGTAGGTGTAGGTGTATAGTTTTTTATTAAAGGTGTTTGTATTGGAAAAATTGGGTTTATTTGTGGTTTTTGTCGATATCAGTGATTATAGATGGTGTAGTGGAGTGGTGGCAGAGATCATACTGAGCCACAACTCTAATTATTTAGATATTTTTATCAATACGAGCAGTTTAAAGGGTTTTGTAGCATGCAGGGGGGTGGTAGTTTGTGTTTTGGTGGTAGGTGAGTTTAAATTTGGTTTATGAAGGTTACTTTGGAATAGTTTTATAGATGTGTTGTTGGGATGTTTGGTGGAGACACATATTGCTTCCACAAGTCTAATTATTCTAAATATTTTTGACTAATAGTGTCTAGCTATGGTTTAGTATGGGAAATGTAGTTTGTGTCTCAGTGTTGATTGTGGGTTTAAGGTGGGTTTAAAGGTTTGAGCTGAACGGTATTTATAGATGTGTTGTTGGTGTTGTTTTGGTTTGGTGGTGGTGGTAGGGGGGGGGGGGTTGAGGGAGGCAGAGCCGCCTGGGCTTGGTGGCGTCAACACGAGCGCAGCAGCAGCCCTGCCTCGCCCTCCCCCCCGGGCCACCCCCCCGTCCTTCACACTCCTTCCTTCCTCCCCCCCCCCACTTTTCCCCCCACCCCCAAAACCGGTTTTAAAAGGGAAAATCCCTGAGAACATCGCCTTCAGGGCGATAAACTGCTGATTTTTGGTAAAATTTCGTTTTGACGGAAAAAGAAACTGGGAATTTTTTCAAAGATTTTGAAAAAATTATCCTAAAATTTTGGATGGAAATCGGAACATAATCTGAAAATTTTCATTTTTCCCCTAAAAAAAGAAAGAAATTTAAAAAAAAAAGGTCGAAAATATTAAAAATTGAAAACGTCAAAATTTTTTAAAAAAAGGTCAAAAAAATTAAAAAAATTTCCCAAAAATTTCTAAAAAAAAAAATAATTAAAAATTTTTAAAAAAAAATAAAAACCCCAAAAATTATAAATATTCAAAAAAAAAAACAAATTTCACAAAATAAAAAAGTTAAAAAAATCTAAAAAAATAAAATTCTCCCCAAAAAAAACGGCAGATTTTTTAAAAGTCAAAATTTATGGAAAAAACCCGGGAAAATTTTCCAAATATCCTGAAAAAAAAACCCAGAGTGGGATTTGTACTTTGTGAGATGAAGGTGTAGAGGAACTGGGGGAATTTGCAGTGGTAAAACCTGGGGTTTTCAGCTTTAAAAACCCAAGTGAATCAGTTTTTTTTTTTACGTAAAATGGTTTACCGGGGTTTTTAAACTTTCAACGGTTTTTGAACGTTCAGCAGTGAACATGGGTTTTAAGAGAGAGTGATTTCCTGGTTTTAAAGTTCATCATTATAAGGGTTTTTTTAATTTTCAACGGTGGTTTGCGGGTTTATGAAGTTTCGTGGTTTAAGTGGGCTTTTAACGTTCAGCACTGGTTTTAAACCGGTGAACCGATTTTGCATGCCCCCAGGCCTCCCGGACTCCCCGGGGCCTTTTCCCCCCAGGGTGACACTGCCCCCACGGAGGAAGATGACGTGGGCGGATGGCGGTGGGGGGCGCCCCCACCAGGTGCTCACGGGGTGGGTGTGGTGAGCCCCCAGTCATGACCTGGATCCGCCCACTGGGCGGACGCCCACCCCCCCACCCCCTGGCTCTGGCTCTCCCTTGGCCCCTCCTCTTTAAAGGGGAAATCCCCGGGTTTTTAATGGACTTTCCCCAGGGCAGTGGTGAAAGCACCTTGGCCCAGGGGAGTACTTTCCCTTCCCGGGCAGTACTTTGAAATAGGTCAGGGGACAGACCTTTACTTCCCCGAGCAGTACTTTCTCTTCCCAAGGCAGTGGTGATAGTACCTTGATTTAGGGGTCTTTCCTCACAGGCCAGTGGTGATAGTACCTTATTCCCCGAGCAGTACTTTTCCTCCGGCCAGTGGTGTGACCTTTCCCCTGGCATACTTTCCCCCCAGGGGAGTACTTTTCCCCCAGGACAGACATTTCCCCTTCCCGGGGAGGGTGTAAAACCTTTCCTTTCCCCAGGGGGAAACCGCCTTTCCCGGGAAAACCCCCCCGGGAGTATTTTTTTTTCCAGGGGAGTGATGATAATACCTTGCCTTCCCGGGCAGACTTTCCCTTCCCGGGGTCTTTCCCTTCCAGGGGAGTACTTTACTTTTCCCAACGTACTTTTTTAGGCGACACTCTCTTTAGGCGACTTGGGCCCTTTCCAAATCATACTTTTTCCATACAAAGCACTTCCCTTTCGGTCATCTTTCTTTTTAACGATTTCCATTGATTATACTTTTAAATTTTTTGGTCAGTACTTTCCTTTTTAGGCCCGTATTTCCCTTTTTTGATCAGAACTTTCCCCCTTGGTCAGATTTTACTTTTTAGGTCAGTACTTTTCCCTTTTTACTGACTTTTCCCTTTCAGGTCAATACTTTTTCCCATCTATGTCATTCTTTTTTTTTAGGTCAGATTTCCTTTCAGGTGTACTTTTCCCTTTTTATATACTTTTCCCTTTTTAAATAGACTTTTTCCCTCCATCCAGTTCAGTACTTCCCTTCAGTTCAGTACACACACCCCACACAGTAAGAAGAGGCGGGGGCCCGGACCCCCGAATCGCCCCTGCCCCCAAAAAGGGGGTACACACACACACACACACACCCCAGGAGCTAGAATGACCCTGAAAAAAAAAGGGGGACACAACAAAAACACACACATACAACACCACACAAACAACACACACACACACACACACACACACACACACACACACACACACCACACACACACACACAAAGGCAAAGAAGACCGCTGACAGAGACAGGCGGGGGGAAAAAGGGTAAAAACCCCCAAGGAGAAAGCGGAGTGAGTATAACCAAAGGGTCCCGGAGGCACACATAAACCCAGATAACTGAGGAGATTGGGCGACGGCAAACCTAAGATTAGCGTTCCGTTATTAATAAGGTCGTTCAAGACACTGTACAGGCATACTAGAATATAGACCAGTCGGAACCACCTAAACAAAGAAACGAAAGTGCAAAGGTTTGGAAAAGGTTATTTCCCACAACTAGGGTCTGTTTTATGAAAAAAGGGTTTGGGGGAAAAAAGGGACTAAAAAACTGGAGGAAAGAAGGGTCAGAGGAGACATATAAGACATACAAAATTGGGGGAATTGAAAGGTAAAAGGACAGGTTTTTCAGAGGGGAAAAGAAAAAAGGGGGACAAACGGGAAGCTGAAGACTCAGATAGTAAAAGGGATGTTGGAAGCTTTTTTCAGCCACAGAGTAGCGGGAAAGGGGGAATAGTCTAGAAAAGAAAGTGGGGGGAACCATACATAGTTTTGACAAAGGGGAAAAAAAGCTCATGGACAGGGGGGCAGAAGACCAAAAAAAGAGGCGGGCCAGGAGCTGGTCTCGCCCCTGCAACCTTTGGGGTGATTTGGGTGAGTACACAAAACACACACACAAACAAAACACACACACACAAAACAACAAAAAATCCCCTCCCCACCTACAACACAACACACACACACAAAACACCACACACACACACACACAAAAACCCACAAAACCCCCTCACACACAAAAACACAATGCAACACACACACACACACACCACAAAAAAAAACCCCCAAAAAAAATTGGAAGGGGAAGGTCGGGAGGTAATTGTGGGGAGGATCCATACAAAGTTTAAGGGGACATAGACAGAACTCTTGAACAAGGAAGGGAAACCCCAAAGTGACACAGAGACAGTGCTGTAAAAAAACCCGAAACCCACAGATGGAAGTTGAAACAAAAAAAAAAATTTTACAAACATGAAAGAGGAGGGTGAAGGGGGAAAAAAATGGGGCAAATTTTTTCAGCTGCAGAGGGGGTTTGACCTAAAATGTTAAGTGAATGGACCAGGAATGAAGAAAATTGGAATGGAAAATTGGCTGACAGCGGGGGTGTTCTTGGGAAATTTAAACCACTTGGTGGGCCAGTTGAAGGGAAATTGGGGATAATTAACAACCCCAAAAATAAATTGGGAAAAAAAAGGGGAGAGGAGAGGCCAAAAAGAATGATTTTAAAGGGTGAAAGGGCTTATGAATGAAGAAAAACAACAAGGAGGAGAGTTAAAAGCAAACGGGGAAAAGGGCATGATAAATTTACAATTTTCAGAGAATTTGGGGATATTCAAGGGAAAAAAACACCACCAATACCAGGGTCCTAACACGACAGAACCAAAAAAGGAAGGGGAAACAAAAGGAAGGAGAGGAAAGATGAGCAGGCAGGGCCCATGGGTTTTCCTTTTCAAACAAATCAAACCCCAACACCTCAACCCTTTTCACCCCACCAAAACAAAAAATCCCTTTCCCCTCCCTCCCCCCTACCCTCCTCTCCCCCGCCAAAACCCCCCCACACAGCCCCATAGACCCCCCCCCACCCACTCCCCCCGCCATAACCCTCCCCCCACTAGAAAAAGTATCAGAAAATAAACTGAAGGTATAGTACCAACACAGGTGAAATGCCAAAAAATGAGGAGGACAAGGGGAATCTTTATCCCAGACATCATAGACTATGGAAACAAAAAACCCCGGAAAAAATATCTTCCGAACTGGGAAATTTTATTAAAAGGAAGATGAGATCAGAGGAGGAGGAGTTTCACTGTTTCCCCAAAAACCCGTCCAGGGGTTGGTGGTGGGTTCCCAAAAAGGGCCCGGGCCCGTGTGTAGAGTGGGGTTCCCAGGTGTCCAGGCCCGGTGTTGGTGGGTTCCACAAGAGTCAGTATGGGCGTGTGTTTTGTGGGGTTCCAAAAGGGTTTGGGCCTAATCCAGTGTGTTGAGGGGGGTTTAAAGGGGGGCCTAGAACCAGTGTGTTGGGGGGTTCCAAAGGGGTTTGTCTTTAGGCCTTTCTGTTTCTAGTATATGTGAATAACATGAAGAAGAAAGAGTCAGAGGTGTCTCTGTTTGCAGATGATGAGATACTAATAAAAAACAAGTAGACGGGATCAGGGAGAACTACAAGATGAGACAGGCTAAGCCTTCCAAATGGCTGTTGGAGTTTTCCAAGCAAGTAAAGTTAGGAAGATGGGAAGGTAAAGAAGACCACGACGGGTACATGCGGAAAAGGAAAACTTAAACACACACACACACACACACACACACACACACACACACACACACACACACACACACACACACACACACACACACACACACACAACACAAAAAACACAACAAAAAACACACACACACATAAACACAACAAACACACACACACACACACATACACACACACACACATACACACACACACATACACACACACACACAAAACACACACACACACACAAAACACAAACACAACACACAAAACACACACACACACACACAAAACACACACACATAAAAAACACACACACACACACACACACACACACACACACATACACACACACACACATACACACACAAAAACACACACATAAACAAAAACACACACACACACACACACACACACACACACACACACAAATACCTGACATTTGTCTAGTTCACTAGTGATTGATCTTCCCGGTGAGCCAGCCCACCCCGCCCACCCCCCCACCAACCCCGCCCACCCTGCCCACCCCAGCCCCCCCCCCACCCCCCCCCCCCTGCCCCACCCCAGTCCCCCCCGCCCCCCCCAGTCCCCCCCCCCACCCCGTCCACCCCCCACCATCGCCCACCCCAGTCCACCCTGCCCACCATCGGCCCCCCCCCCGTCCAACCCCGCCCACCCCCGTTTAACCCCAAAAAAAAAAGTACACCCCGCCCACCCCAATGACCCGCCCCCTCCCACCCCAGTCCACCCTGCCCACCCCCGTTTCCCCCCACCCCAGTCCAACCCCGCCAACCCCAGTCCACCCGCCCACCCCCCAACTCCGTCCCCCTGCCCATCCCTAAACCCAGTCCACCCCGCCCACCCCTGCCAACGCTAGTCCACCTGCCCCTCCCTGAAACCCCAGTCCAACATGCCCATCCCCCAACACCCCATCCAATCGCCCATCCCAAAACCCCGTCCCCCGCCCCCCCTAACGCACCACCCGAAACCCCAGCCAACTGCCCATCCCTGAACACCCCAGTCCAACCTCCCATCCCTGAAACCCCAGTCCAACCTGCCCTCCCCCAAAACCCCAGTCCACCCTGCCCATCCCCTAACACCCCATAACCTGCCCCTCCCTGAACCCCCGTCCCCCCTGTCATCCCGAACACCCCCCTCCCAAACCCGCCCATCCCCAACACCACAGTCCACCCCGCCCATCCCTGAACACCCCAGTCCACCTGCCATCCTGAACACCCCAGTCCAACCTGCCCATCCCTGAACCCCCAGTCCACCCCGCCCATCCCTGAACCCCCCCGTCCACCCCCCCCCATCCCTAACACCCAGTCCACCCTGCCATCCCTGAACACCCCATCCAACCTGCTCATCCCTGGAAACCCCCCGTCCAACCTGCCCATCCCTGAACCCCCGTCCACCCTGCCCATCCATGAACACCCCAGTCCAACCTGCCCCTCCCTGAACACCCCCGTCCACCCTGCCCATCCCCGAACACCCCAGTCCACCCCGCCCCTTTCTGAACACCCCCGTCCATCCCCACCCTGAACACCCCAGTGCAACCTGCCCATCCCTGAACCCCCCCGTCCACCCTGCCCCCTGAACACCCCAGTCCCCCCTGCCCATCCCTGAACACCCCAGTCCACCCTGCCCATCCCAACACCCCCCGTCCAACCTGCCCCCTCCCTGAACCCCCCCCCCACCCTGCTCATCCCTGAACCCCCCGTCCACCCTGCCCATCCCCGAAGACCCCAGCCACCCTGCCCATCCCCGAAGACCCCAGTCCACCCTGCCCATCCCTTTCCCCCCGTCCAACCTGCCAATTCCGTTATTCCAACAATTATTATTAGTATTACTATTATTATTCTCTTCTCAGTCCAGTATATACCAGGTTACCAGTCCATTTGTACCGGTTACCAGTCCAGTATATAGGTTAAGTCCAGTATATACCAGGTTACATCCCTTTTGTACCAGGGGGTTCCCGTCCATTTAAATTACCAAAAAATTTTTTCCAGGGTTCCAGTCCCGTTTTACCAGGTTACCAGTCCAGTATATACCAGGGGTTTCAGTCCATTATTTCCAGGTTACCCCCCCATATATACCAGGGTTTCCCCCTCCCCTATATTCCCTTATCGTCCAGTATATACCCGGTTACCAGTCCATTTTTTCCCCGGGTTTCCAGTCCAGTATATACCGGTTACCGTCCCAAAATTTCCAGGTTACCAGTCCAGTATATACCAGGTTAATCCAGTATATTCCAGGTTCCCGTCCAGTATATACCAGGTTACCAGTCCAGTTTTACCAGGTTACCGTCCGTATATACCAGGTTAGTCCAGAAATTCCCCGGGTTCCCGCCGTATATACCGGTTTTTTATCAAAAATTTCCAGGTTACCAGTCCCCTATATACCAATTTCCATCCAATATATACCGGGGGTTCCCCTAGTATTCCGGGGTTTCCATCCCGTTTTACCTGGGTTAAATCCAGTATATACCAGGGTTTCCAGTCCAGTATTAAAGGGTTACCCGTCCAGTTTTACCAGGTTACCAGTCCAGTATATACCAGGTTACCATCCGTATATACCAGGTTACCAGTCCAGTATATACCAGGGTTAAGCCAGTATATACCAGGGTTTCCAGTCCCGTATATACCAGGTTACCAGTAGTTTTTACCAGGTTACCAGTCCAGTATATACCGGGTTCCAGTCCAGTATATACCGGTTACCAGTCCAGTATATACAGGTTACCAGTCCCGTATATACCGGTTACCAGTCCAGTTTTACCAGGTTACCAGTCCCGTATATACCAGGTTCCACCATTATCCAGGTTCCCGTCCCGTATATCCCGGTTACCAGTCCATATCCCGGGTTCCAGTCCCGTTTTCCAGGTTACCTCCAGATATACCGGTTACCAGTCCAGTATTTACCAGGTTACCATCCGTATATCCAGTTACCAGTCCAGTATATACCAGGTTACCAGACCAGAATTCCGGGGGTTCCAGTCCATATATCCAGGTTACCAGCCCAGTTTTACCAGGTTCCCAGTCCAGTATATACCAGGTTCCCGTCCAGTATATACCAGGTTACCAGTCCGTATTCCAGGTTACAGACCAGTAAAACCAGGTTCCCAGTCCGTATATCCCGTTTTCCCGTAATATACCAGGTTCCAGTCCAGTATATCCCAGGTTCCCAGTCCAGTATATACCGGGGTTACCAGCCATTATCCCAGGTTCCCAGTCCATTATGTAAAAGGTTCCGTCCAGTATATCCAGGTTACCAGTCCAGTATTTTCCGGGTTTCAAACCATTATCCGGTTACCAGTCCAGTACCATTATCAGACCAGTATATCCCGGTTCCCACCCCGTATATCCCAGGTTCAGCCCAGTATATAAGGTTTCCCACCAGTATATACCAGGTTCCAGTCCAGTATAAAAGGTTACTAACCAGTATATACCAGGTTACCAGCCGATATCCCAGATTACCAGTCCAATATATACCAGGTTACCAGTCCATATATACCGGGTTACCATCCAGTATATACCAGGTTACAACCAGTATATACCAGGTTCCCGTCCATATATCCCAGGTTCCAGTCCAGTATATCCCAGGTTATGACCAGTATATCCAGGTTACTAACCAGTATATACCAGGTTACCAGTCCAGTATTACCGGGTTTCCCCGCCCAATATACCCCAGGTTCCAGCCAGTATATACCAGGTTACCAGTCCAGTATATACCGGTTACGACCAGTATATACCGGTTATCAGCCCAGGAGAGTACTGATAAAGAAAAACAGGAGTGTTTAAACGTGTCCGTCCAATAGCCTCCCCTGCCTTGACTCGGGGGGTAAACCCTAATGGGTGTGGGGGTGGAGAATTTCTGGTTTGCCCCAGGTGGGAGAGACAGGGGTTAGTGAAGGGATTGGGGACTGTAGGTGGCTATCCAGAGGAAGGGGGGACGCTGTAAATGGGTTCTGGTCCCCCCCTCCCCTGCCCTTCCCCTGCCTTTTCCCCTTCCCCGCCTTTCCCCCTTCCCCCCGGGGTGTGGTTTCCCCCCCTTTAGGAAGGGGTGGGGGGTTTAGGAGGAGGGAGCATACCCCCAAACATTCTAACATTTATTCACCGGGTTGTTTTCCGCGAGGAATATTTTGGGTGTTGGGGTTTTTTGGGGTGTGTGTTTTTTATATGTGTGGGGTGTGGGTTTTTGGGGGTTTTGTGGTGTGTACTCAAAATTTGTCGTTGCAGGGGGGGACCATGGCCCCAACCCCACTGGTCGCTACTAGGTCCACCCCCCCTGCTCCATGAGCTTTTTTTAAACCCCCCCCAAAGCTATGATGGTTCCGCCTCCACTACACCACTTGCCAGACTATTCCCTTTTCCGACAACCATGACTGAAGAAATACTTCCCATCCCCCCTGACTCATCTGGCCAACTCCAAGGGCCCCTTTTTCTGTCCCCCCTGGGGAAATCCTGTCCTGTCCACCTTGTCATTCCAAGTATTTTAATGTCGTTATCGTTCCCCCCCTCTTGTCCCAGGTCTTCGACCGATTTCCCCCTTACCTTTTTTTGGGGAACCCCCGCTCTGGGACTAGTCTTGTTTCAAAAACCTTTCCTTTTTAATTTCTTGACATCTTGACCAGGTGTGGTTCCAAACTGGGCTCCTTTTCCGCATGGGTGAGTACACGTGTACAGTGTCTTGAACGATTCCTTACTGAGGTATCGGGGCCGTTCTTTGGTTTTTCCAGTCCCCTGCCAGCCGTTTCGGGGTTATTTTGGGCCCCAGGATCCTTATGCGAGTGAGGTTTGGTTTTCCACCGGCCTGCTCTGTCTGGGTCTTTTTGCCTTTCCCGATCTTTTTGGGAAGCATTTGGGGGGAAATTACAAATCAGTTGGACCAGGTGCCCATTTCCGGCTTTGTCCGCCTGATCCTCATCTGATTTAATTCTCTCCTTCATCATCTGCGAACAGAAAACCGAGTCTATCCCCTTCCATCATGTCATTCTATACCAAAATAGCACAGGCCCCGGACTGACCCCTGTGGGCCCCGCCGTCACAGGCTCCCATTTTATACCTTATCTTACCATGACCGTTGTTGCCCCCCTGTCAGATATTCTCTGATCCATTGCAGTGCTTGATCCCTATTTTGCTTAAACCCCTTTTTGTGAGGTTGTGTCGACCTTCTGCTTTTCCCCAAATTTTTTAAACTTTCCCTTCTTGCCCCAAACCTCAATAACCCCCAGTTTTTTTGTTACTTTTTTTATAACAAAGTGGTTGGCGGATTTGCTTTTCCTAAATAAAAAACTACCTTATAAACTTTTCAGGCTGCCCAACATCTGATAATCTTATTCATGCTTCTCTGTCTTTTTCTGCCAGGGAACCTACATTTTTGTCTTTCTACCTTTCAAAAAAAATTCTAAAATTACACCCAGGTCTCTTTTTTTCCAAAAGGGCCCCCCGGAGTGTTGGCTGTCTTGGGGGGGTATGCAATTTTAAAATCTCCTCAGTTGTGTTAATGGCTTTCCCCATGTTGGTAAAAAACTTTTTCTGGCCCCCCTGGGTCCCTGGCCCCTGAAATACTTTAAACTCTTGGGTCTATACTCTTGGCTTGGTGGTCCACCACCAAACCCTTTGGGCCCTTTTAGTCATCCCCGGGTCTTTCTGTCCTTTGTCCCCCGGAGAGCTTATCATACCTTTTTTTTAAAACCATGTATGGTCCCCCCCACATACTTTCCCAGACTTTTCCTCCTGACACTCTTTAAAAAATCTTCCCCCCCTTATCTCCCTTACCAATGGCCATTTATGTGTCCCTTTCAAAAAAAAACCCTTCCCCAAACCCCCTTTCCCTTCCACCCCCATTTTTGGGGGTCGTTACTGCTCCTCTACCTTTTTCCCATTCCGGCCTTCCTCAACTTTTTGAAGGAAACCCTTGTTTGGAATTGTCCCCTTTTCAATTTTCTAGTTTTTTAGTGTTAACATGGTTCAGACTGTCCCGCATAAAAAAATTGGCACTTACGGGGTTCTTAAGATTCCTGTAATGGAACGCTAACCCGGGGTGCCAGTCGCCTAGCGTGTTATTTGGTGATGCTCGAGGTGCGGCGATCCCTCCCCCCCGGGCCTTCCCTGCGAGGTTGGTGCATTCCGCCCAGCCTACTGTCAGCGGTCTCTTGCCTCCGATCCTCAGACTTCATGGAGGGATTGAATTCGAGAAGCCAGTTGCTGAAAGATGTGATTTGTCCAGGTCTGTTTCCGGGCCCTGTTTGGGTCCTCTGATGATTCTCCTCAATTTTACATCACCCTGAACAGAGACACTTGGCCCCCATCCCCCGCCCTTCCCATTATACCAAGAACACTGGCCCCGGACTGACCCCCTGGCCTCACAGGCCCCCCGTAACCTCACCACCCCAAAGACCGTTTGCCCCCCCGTGAGGATTCCGGGATCCATTCCAGTGCCTGTTAAGTCCCTTGTTCTTCCAACTTCTTCATTTTCATAACCTCAAGGGGGTGTGTGTGTGTTTAATAATTTCACACTGTGGTTGCAGGGTCGAGACCAGCCTGGCCCACCCCCCACCCGGTTTTCCCTACTGGCCCCGCCTCCCTGCCCTTTTGAGCTTTGGCCACTTGTTTTTACTGTGAAAGGGTTTCTGCCTCCATTAAATCATCCCTTAGACTTATTCCACCCCCCCTTCTTTTTTGGGTGTTGGAAGAAATGTCCGAATCCTTTGACTCATCTGAGTTTTCAGCTTCCAGTTGTGTCCCCTGTTTCTGCAGTTCCCTCTGAAACAACCTGTCACTTTTCACCTTGTCATTCGCAGTATTTTGTATGTCGTTATCATGTCCCCTTTGACCCTTTTTTCCTCCATTTTGTTAGCCCCATTTCTCAGCCTTCTTCATAAGACAGCCCCCTGAGTTGGGGAACCCAACTCTGTCGTGAAACCCTTGCATTTTCCCCTTAGTTTCTGACGCTTGAAGGTGTGGGTTCCAGATTGCTGCATATTTGGGGGATGGGCCTGACGAAGGTTTTAAGTGTCTTGAACGTTTCCCTTTTGTTAAGGTACGATAATTTTAAGTTTGCCGTTTCCCATATGTTGCCGCGGTTATCTGGTTGATGTGGTTTCCCCGGAGACGTGCTTGGTGTTATACTCACCCAAGGTCTTCCTCTTGTTGAGGTTCTGTGTTTGTCCACCTAGCCTGTACTCGTCAGCGGTCTTTGCCCTTCTCCGATCTTCATGACTTTGCATTTGGGGGTTAAAATTGAGAAGCCAGTTGCTAGACCAGATGTCAAGTTTGTCCAGGTCACTTTGAAGTCCTGTTTGGTCTTCATCCGATGTGATTCTCATTAATTTACATCATCTGCGAAAAGAGAAATTTGAGTCTACCCCAACCCGGGTCATGTCATTCACATATAGCAAGAATAGCACTGGTCCTAGGACTGCCCCCCGCGGTACACCGCCCGTCACAGGCGCCCACTGTGATACCTCATCACGCACCATGACCCAGTGTTGCCTCCCTGTGAGGTTTTCCCCTTTGATCCATTCCAGTCCCTTCCTGTTATACACGCTTGGTCTTCCACCCTTTTTACTAATCCTATGAGGAACTGTTAAAGGCTTCCCAGTCCAAGAAAATGCAGTCAACCCACCCTTCCTCTTTGCCTTACCTCTGTTACTTTATCATAGAACTCCCCGGAGGTTTGTTTACAGGATTTGCCTTCCCCGAAACCGTGCTGTCCAGGGTTGATTAACCTGTTCTGCCCAGATGCTCCACCATTCTTTTTCTGATGATTTTCCAAGACTTTTCACACTATACATGGGATACCGGTCTGTAGTTTAGTGCCTTTTTTTCTGTCTCCTTTTAAAGATGGGGGCACGTTGGCCTTTTCCATATCTCAGGGAGCCGCCCAGTTTCAAGGGGATGTGTTGAAAATTTTGGAAGGGCACACCAGAACCTCAGCCCTTCCCCGGGACCCATGGTGAGATAGTCGACCCATTGCCTTTTAGGTATCAAGGTCACTGAGTAACTGCTTCACCTCCTCAAGTGTGTATACCCCCCCAGCACCCGATACATCCTTTTGGTGATGCCTTTCCTGTCTTTTCCCGCCCCCCTTTCCCACTGTGTGTGTTGGGGACTGTGGGACTGTGTGTGTGTGTGTTTGCCCCTGGGTTAATTAAGCCTGGTTCTCTTAATATGTAATGTACACCTCACTGTACATGTACATCCTCTTACATCATCTATCTTAATATACATGTAATCATTGGGACCCACATATGTATATGTGCACTTACTGTACATGTGTCATGTACACATACTGTACATGACATCCTATCATATGTACATGTACACCTCATAATGTAAAAAGGGATTCTCATTGCATAATAGAGGTTCTGGGGTCATCGTCCCAGGCCCGGGCTACAGGCCACCTCATGGTGATCAGGGGTTGATCAACCAGCTTGTTACTGTTGGGCTACCAACGACGTATGAACCATGAGCTTCCGGCCGGTATTTACTTTAGTGCCTGCCCAGTGTCAGCTGAAGACAGCAGGGGCCATTGGTAATCTCTTATGTATGTTGAGATGTTGTTAACAATCTTGGGCCTCTGTCACTTATGGTGTCCTCAACGCTTTGTGGCCCCTGCTTTCACTGGGGGATGTTCATCTCTGCCGAGTCTTTTTTCTTTTGTAGGAGTGACTCAAAAAATTTGAATAAGCCCTTGGGGAATTTTCCAAGTGTATAATAATGTATCCCCCGCTGCGTCCTAGAGTACAGGTTTGGAACCGCGTTCCATAATTGAGGGGTTTATCGCAGTTATGCGTGCCGTGAAGGTTCTCTGTACATTTTAGGTCCGGGAATTTCACCTGCCTTGAAAGGGCAGTTAGTGGCAGCAATATTCCAGCCTAGATAATCAAGCGACCTGAAGGGGGCATAAGGGCCTGCATCCCTGGTTTTGAAGGTTTTTTATCCATCCTTAAAATTTTTTTAGAGATGCGATTGATAAATGTTGTGGTCTTGAAAGTGAGATCCCTGACATTATGACTCCCAGGTCTTTACATTAGTTTCCCCGTTCTATTGTGGGTTGGAATTAGTTTTTTAATTAGAAAAGTTTTAATATCATTGAATTCAAAATTTTTTTTCAGCCCATTTAAAAAATTTGGTTTATTTGCTTTTAGTCTTGTAGTGTCTTCAATGGTGGAACTGTCATGCAGTTCGGGTGTCATTGGAAAGGAAGAACAGCACTGTGGCTTATATCCTGTCTATGTCCGATATGAGGATGAGGAAAAAAGATGGGGGGAGTACTGTGCCTTGTGGGAAAAGAGCTTCCCAGTAGCTGCCTCAGACTTTACCTGTTGACTACTACTCTTTGTGTTTCTATTTGTTAGGAAATTATAGATCCTTTCTCCCAACTTTTCCTTTTTTCCCTTTTTACGATTTTGTGTGCTATTACACCGTGGTCACACTTGTCAAAGGGCTTTGAAAAGTTTGGTATAAAACATCTGTTTTTGGGTTTAATTTCGACATCCAGGACCCTTGTCGAGTGGTCCAGTAGTTGGGACAGACAGAGGCTTCCGCTCTAAACCCGGTTGCCCTGGGTTGTGTAATTGATGTTTATCTAGATGAGTGGCGATCTTGCTTCTTAGAACCCTTTCAAAGATTTTTATGATATGGGAGTTACGCTATTGGTCTGTGTTTTTTGCCATTGCTTTCTGCCTTGTGGAGTGGGGCTATGTCTGTTGGTTTTTAGTAACTGTGGGCCCCCCGGTGTCCATGCCCTCCCATAGGATGATAAAAAGTTTTTCTTAGAAACGGAGTTCCATGAGTCGGGGGCCGGGGGCAGAATGATGGTCATGTCATTTATTGCCTTTTCGGTCATTTGGCGTCGGGTAATATCAGAAAATTTGATTCTACCGAATTTGCGGTCCTCTTAAAAAAATTCATTTAGGGTCTTGACTTCAGTCCGAAGGGCTCGAAAAAACCGAGTCATCCCGGGATTTTTAGTAACTCACCATTTCCCCTTGCTGTCATCTGTAGGACCCATCCTTTTTAAGTGGGGCCCAATACTGGATGTTTGTTCCCTGACTTTGATTTGGCAAAAGAAAAAAATATTTTGGTTTTTTCAATTTTTTTTATGGCTTTTAGTTCCCCATGTCTTGTTTCCCCTGTAAGATTCCTTTAGTTTTAATTTGATGTTTGCTATTCTCTGACCAGTGTCTCCTAATTTCAGATATATTGGCCTCTTGTTGCTCCGTTATTCTATTTCACCTGTAAAAGGGAGCGCTTCTTCTAGTTATCCCTCCTCCTTTCCTTAAAGGAATTTGTTGAGCAAACCCCAAGTGCCAAGAGTTAATTTGTTCTAGAATAGGTTAGGATCCGGGGGATTTCTTAGGCTATCTTCCAGTTTATATCATTTAGGACTTGGTTTACTTGGTCCCACCTTATGTTTTTGTTTAGTTGAATTTGGTGAAGGCTCCCCGCGGCTGATCACATTTTTTTGATCTGGGCTCCCCCCATACATGTTACCTCTATTATGTTGTGATCTGAGAATTGTTTTTGATATGATGACATTTTGTATCAGATCACTGTTGGTGAAGATGAGGTCCAGCGTATTCAACTTTTTGGTCCCCACTATTTGCTTTTAAAAGGGGAATTTTAGAGATTTAAAAATTTATGTGTGTGAGTTTCTTTTGAGCTGCCTCCTGGTGGGTTATTCTGCTACCACATTGTTTGCAATGTTCCTCCATTTAGGTGCCTGAGGTTGAAGTCCCCAGGAGCAAGATGTTGGGGCAGGAGCTGGAAGATTTTCCAGACAGTGGTCAAATTTTTAGAAGCTGTTCCTGGAATTGTTGGGAGTTGATCCGGGGGCTTGTATACAACCAGATGACCAGGTTTTGATTCTGATCATTCAAAACTTCAACTACATCATTTGAGGGGCATTTAGTAGTTCTAAATAAGGACTCCTGATATACAAGCCAACCCCCCTTCCTCCTTTTGACTGTTCACTTGTCACACCGTTTAGTTTGGGGGGAGGGAATCCAAATTTTATTGTCCGGATCCTTAAGGGGGCTCTTGGGGAAAATTTTGAACATTGCGTTTGATTACATTCTCACTGTACATGTTCAACTCACTGTACATGGGTTAACTCCACGTACATGTACATCATGTAATGTACACTTTTAAATCAATAAAGCCAAATAAATGAAGTAACAGGTAAGTTTAAAAGTAATGAGAATCTTCAAAACCAGGGACCCAAACCCATGTTTACACTTTAAGATCGCTTGTTCCATCTAGGCTGGAATATTACGATTACTAACTGCACCTTTCAAGGCAGGGAAATTCGACCCTTTAAATGTAAGAGAACCTTCAAGGCACAATAATGCGATAAACCACCCCAATTGGGAACGCTTGGGCCCCAAACCTGTACTCCTAGAACGCAGCAGGAGAGATACATTATTATACACTTGGAAAATTCTAGAGGGGTTAGTACCAAAGGGAAACGAAAATCACTCCCTACGAAAGCAAAGACCGGCAGGCGATGTAACATCCCCAATGGACAGGTGCCACTAGGGATTGGGGAGACAACACAAAATGTCAGAGGCCCAAGACTGTTTTAACTGCCTCCCACATAAGGGGGATTACCAATAGACCCCTGGCTGCTTCACAGGACTGGACAGGACCTAAAGTCAGTACCTCACCAGCCGGCTGTGGTTTTCAGTCAGACTGGGTGCGGAAAAGGGGTTTTAACAGCCTGGTTGATCGGGCCCCTGATCCACCCATGATGTTTGGGTCACAAGCCCGGGGCTTGAGCCCCGTAACTCCAGGTAAACTCTAGGTAAAATAATAAGCAACAGAAGAAACAGCTAAAACAATCAAAAAACAATAACTCAAAACAATCATAGAACAATCAAAACAGTCAACAATTAGGGAAAACAAAATAACAGTTAAATAACATATCAACAGTTAAATAACAATCAATTAACAGTCATAACAAGTAAAAAAAGGGTCAAGAAACAATCATGGAACAATCAAAAGTAATAGTAAATAAAATCAAATAATAAAGTAAAAGTAAATCAAAAATCAAGAATTAAAAAAACAATAAGAATCAAGTAACAAGTAATAAAGTAACAAGAATCAAGTAATTATCAAGTAACAGTCAAGAAAACCAAGTAACACCGTAACAATTAAGAAACCCTCAACAACCAAGGATTTAACAATCAAGTAATTTGGAACTATAAATAAAATAAAGAAATTTATAAACCGTAAAATTAAAAATTTTGGCAATAATTAAGAAAACCTAAAAACTATCAATAAATAAGTAACAAAAGAACTGCGGAAAAACCAAATATCATGAAAAAAAAGGGAAAAAGGCCAGTGTGGAAACATTTGCCAGGGTTTCCCAAAAGTGAACTAGGTGTGTGTTAGTTACCACTTTTTCCTAGGCACATGTCGATTAGACACTGGGCCCTTTTAATATATATATGTGTGTGTTTTACAAAAACACTTCGAAATGTTTCGGGCCCCTCCGGAATTGAACGGACCCTCCGTGCGTAAAGTAAGAGCGCTAGCCACCATCCCACCCGGGGTGTGTGTGTGTGTGGTGTGTTATTTTATGCATTGAAACACTAATCTCTCGGTCCCTCACTCTGTCACACAATCACACACACACACACACACACACACACACACAAACTTCCTAGAGTTCTAGGGATAAAGAACAGAGGTAAGGCAAGAGAGAAAAGGGGGTGGGTTGATTATTTTCCTGGACTGCAGGAAGGCCTCGACACAGTTCCCCATGAGATTAGTAAAAAATAAGAACAAGCACGATAACAGGAAGGGCACGGGAATGGTTTAGGGAATCCCTCACAGGAGGCAAAAGGGTCATGGTGGGGATGAGGTTTTTCCAGTGGGCGCCTGTGAGAGTACCGCGGGGGGCCAGTCCTAGGACCAGTGTTATTTTTTGGTATATGGAAAACAAAGAGGGCGGGATAGACTCCCGAATGTCCCTGTTCGCAGATGATGTGAAATTAATGAGGAGGGAAATTTAAATCAAATGAGGACCAAGCAGGGGCTTCAAACAGACTCGGACGCTTGACATCTGGTTTTAAATTTCTTCTCGAATTTAATCCCACCAAAAAGCAAAGTCAGAAGATCGGAGAAGTGCAAAGAAGACCGCCGACAGAGGTTCAGGCTTTGGGGGGGGCCCAAAAGGGTCAAAAACCCCCGGGAAAGGAGAAAAACCTTGGGGTGAGTATAACGCCGCCCCGTCTCCGGAGGACACATCAACCAGATAACTGGGGGGAATATGGGCGACTTTGGGAACCTAAGATTAGTGTTCCGAAATTAAAAGGAATTGTTTAAGACACTGGGACACCGTGCAGTCAGGCCCATACTAGAGTATGCAGCACCAGTCTGGAACCCCACCTGGTCAAGCACGAAAGAAACTAGAGAAAAAAGGTTTGGGGACAAGGAGTGTCACAACTTTAGGGGAATGCCATATGAAAAAGGTTTAGGGAAATAGGACTAAAACACTGGGGGAAAAGGGTTAGAGGAGACATGAAAGAATACAAACATCATGGGGAATTGACAAGGTAGAAAAGGGCAGGATGTTTGAGAGGGAACACAGAAACAAGGGGACACAAACAGCTTTTAAAACTCAGATGAGTCAAAGGGATGTTAGGAAGATTTTTCAGCCACAGAGTAGCCCGGAAGTGGGAAAAGTCTGGGGAAAGATATAGTGGAGGCAGGAACCACAAATTTTAAGACAAGGTATGATTTAAAACTCATGGAGCAGGGAGAGCAGAGACCCAGAGCGGACAACGAAGAGGCGGGCAGGGGGCTGAGTCTCGACCTCTGCAACCACAATTAGGGGAGCACACACACACACACACACACATACACACACACATAACACACACATATAACACAAAACACACACACATATACAAAACAAACACAACACAACACACACACACACACACCGGGGCCAGGAGGTGAATCGACCCTGCAAACCCCAACTAGGTGAGTACAATTATGAGTACACACACACAAACACACAAAACACACACACACACAAACACACACAAACACAAAACACTTATTCCAGTAACACAGTAACAACTGTGAATACCTAACAATACAGCAGAAAAGGGGGGTGTCAAACATTGTTAGTACAAGCAGTTACAGTGTTTGTAATAGATCCAGTCCCAGTAATCCCTTTGATACTACCAGTAACAGGGAAAAATTGAAACACTTATAACATATGCGAATCTTTTTTTTGAAGAAATGTTTACACAGTGGCTTCATCTTTCCAATACAAAGAAAGAAAGTTATAAGGAGAGGAAGTTTTTGGGAGGAAATTTCAGCCCCTGTGGGGGGAAAGCTTCAATAAAGATTCACATATGTTGAAAAGGGTCTCATTTTTCTTCAAGTTGTAGGGGTTTCAAAACCATTTATCATACCAGTAACACTGTAACAATGCCAGTAATTACCAGCAATATGTGCTAAGTGCCAGTAACAGACGGAACGCCAGAAACAGTGCCTGTACTGTTGGATGTGCCGGCACTGTGTGAGAGAGATTAGCAGCGAGTTATTTTAGTGTCGTGACTTTGCTGTTTGTTGAGTTTGGTGTTTATGGGTTGGAGAGATAGCCTGTCTCGGTCTTCTACTGTCTCCCCATTATTTCATCCACAACACACAACGTACCAAACGAATTAAATTTTATTGAGGTGGTTTATCGCAGGATGCTGAAGGTTTCTGTACATTTCTAGGCCCGAAATTTCCCCTTTCCTTTGAAAGGTGCAGTTAGGGGCAGCAATATTCCGAAAGATAGAACAAGCGACCAAAAGGCACATTGGTTTTATCCCTGGTTTTGAAGGTTCCCCTTTCCCAAACCTGTCATTTTTAGCAGAGGGATTGATACAATGTTGGGTCTGAAAGTGAGACCCTCTGACATTATGACCCCCAGGTCTTTTACATTAGTTTCTCGTTCTATTGTGGGGTTTGGGAATTAGTTTTATACTCAGATACAGTTTTAATATCATTGAACTTCAAATTGTTTCTGCAGCCCATTTAAAATTTGGTTGATGTCTGCTTTGAGTTTTGGGAGTGTCTTCAATGGGGGGAACTGTCATGCAGATTGGGGTGTCATCGGGAAAAGGAAGACAACACTGTAATTTTTATACCCCTGTCTATGTCCGATATGAGGATGAGGAACAAGAGGGGAGCGAGTATTGGCCTTGTGGAACAGAGCTTTCTTGGTAGCTGCCCCCCAGACTTTACTCTGTTGACTACTATTTCCTTTGTGTTCTATTTGTTAGGAAATTATAGATCCATCTACCAATTTTTCCTGTTATTCCTTTATCACGCATTTTGGGGCTATTACCCCGGGGTTTACACTTGTAAAAGGCTTTTGCAAATTTGTTATAACATCTGCATTCTGTTTAAATTTCTAGAGCATCCAGGACCTTGTCGTAGTGGTCCAGTAGTTGGGACAGACAGGAGCGACCGCTCTAAACCCGTGTTGCCCTGGGTTTTTAATTGATGTTTTATCTAGAGGGATTTGGGATCTTGCTTCTTAGAACCCTTTCAAAGATTTTTTTATGATATGACGTTAGCGCCATTGGTCTGTATTTCCCTGATTGCCTTTACTGCCCTTTTGAGGGGCTATGTCTGTTGTCTTAGTAACTGTGGAGACCCCAGTGTCCATGCTCCCTTTCCATAGGATGATAAAAACATTTGATGAAACGGAGTTCCATGAGTCTGGGCCCCGGGGAGAATGCATGGTCATGTCATTTATTGCCTTTTTGAAGTCATTTGGCGTCAGGGTAATATCAGACAGGTTTTATTCTACCGAATTCGCGGTTCCCCTTATAAAAATTCATTTAGGTCTTGGGCTTCAGTCTGCTTAGCGGCTCCAAAAACCCGAGTCATACTGGGACCTTAGTAACTCACTTCCCTTTCCTTTTTCTGTCATCTGTAATACCCATCCCGTTTAGTAGGGGGGCCCCAAAACTGGGTGTTGTTCTCAACTTTGATTTGGCATAAGAAAAATATTTTTGGGTCTTCCCCCCTCATTTATGGCTTTTAGTTCTTCCTATGTTTGATTCCTGTAAGATTCCTTTTGGTTTTAATTGATGTTGCTTTTCTCTGACCATGCCTCCCCCACATATTTCAGATATATTGGCCTCCCTGTAGCCGCTCTGTTATTCTTTTGGCTTTACCTGTATAGGGAGGCCCCTTTTTAGTTTAGCATTTTCCCCCTTTTCCAAGGAATTTGCCTGAGCAAACCTCAATGCCCAGAGTAAATTTGTTCTGACATAGGTTAGATCTGTGATGCAGGCTATCTTCCCAGTTTATATCATTTAGGGCTTTGTTTACTTGGTCCCACTTTTGTTTTTGTATTGCTGAATTTGAAGAAGGCTCCCTACGGCTGATCACATTTTTTTGATCTGGGGCCCCAGCATGTCTGGACCCCTATTATGTTGTGATCTGAGTTTTTGTTTTGATATGATGACATTTCGTATCAGATCATCATTGTTATGAAGATGAGGTCCATATTCTCTAATCTTGTAGGCTCTACTATTTGTTGTTTGGAATTTGGCAGAGATTTAAGCCTATGTGTGTGGGGTTTTCATCTGAGCTGCCCCCTTGTTATCTCTTGCTATACATTGTTCTAATGTTCCTCCATTTTAGGTGCCTGAGGTTGAAGTCCCCAGGAAGGGTGTTGGGGGGAGGAGCTGGAAGATTTTTCCCGACATGGTCAATTCAGAAGGTTCCTGGAATTGTTGGGGCGTTGCATCCGGGGGCTTGTTTTAAAACCCGATGACCAGGTTTTGATTCTCGATCTTTATTGCTAAAACTTCCCAAATAAATTTTATTTGAGGTTTAGAAATTCTGAGCATATAAGGACTCCCTGATATACAATAACCTCCCCTTCTCCTTTTTACTGTTCACTCTGTCACACCTGTTTAGGTTGGGGAAGGAGGGATCCAAATTTCAGTCAAGTGATCCTAATGTGGGCCCTGTGAAAGCCGAACATTGGTTGACTTTATACATCTCACTGTAATGTTCAACTCACTGACATGTATAACTTACTGTACATGAATACTGGGAATGAACTTTTACAACCACGCCAATAACAATGAAGTAAAGGTAAGAACAGTAATGGAACCCTTTAAAACCAGGGATGCCAAGCCCCATGTTGACACTTTACAGATCGCTTGTTCTATTTTAGCTGGAATATTGCTGCACACTAACTGCACCTTTCAAGGCAGGAAATTGACCAAAAAAGCAGAGAACTCAACACATAACTGCGAAAAAACCACCCCAATTGGGAAGTTTTTGAAGTTCCAAAAACCTGTAACAGAAGCGGGCAGGGAGAGATAATATTATACACTTGAAAATCGGAGGGTTTTGAACAAATTTGCACACGAAAATCCCCCCAAAAAGGGAAAAAGACTCGGCAGGCGAGGGAACATCCCCCAAGAAGAGCAGGGTGCCACTAGCACGTTGAGAGACAACACAATAATGCCGAGGCCCAAGACGTTCAACTGCCCAGCATACATAGGGATTCCCAAAGACCCCTGGCTGTTTTTCAAGCAGGACTGACAGGCCCCCAAAGTAAATCCCCACCAGCGGCCTGTTCTTACGTCAGACGGGCAAGGGGAAAGATAACAGCCTGTTGATCTGGCCTGATCCACATGATGTTTGGGTCACAAACGCGCGACCCCTGAACTTCCAGGTAACCAGGTAACACAAGCACAGTTAAAAAAACAGCCAATAACTAAGAAACAATAAGAACAACAATCATGAACAATCAATAGTCAAGTAAAATTGGAAAAAATAACAGTTAAGTAACAACGTATCACAGTTAAATAACAATCAATTAACAGTCAAGTAACAGTAAAATCATTTAACAAGAACAATCATGGAAAATAGAAAAGAATAGCCAAGTAACAATCAAATAATAAAGTAAAAATCATAAAATTTCAATTAAGAAAAAATTTAAGTAATAAACAAGTAATAGTAAAGTAATCAATTATTGGAACAGTCAAGAAACAATCATAAACCTGGCACAATAACCGAAAATTTAAGTATTGTAACAACCGGGAACCCGGACTATCATAACAAAAAAGTAATCAAGTAACCCCTAAGTAACAATTAAAACTCCAAAAAATCAAGTAATCATAACCCCTAAGTAACTATCGAACAGCGTAAAAATTTGAAAATGCCATAAAATCAAATATCATGAAAAAAATTTAAAAAAAAGCAGTGTAAACATTTCCCATGGTTCAAAGTGAATAATGTGTGTGTGTAGCATTTTGCCCCAGGCATGTTTTTTTAGACACTAGGCTAAAATATTGTGTGTGTGTAGAAACTTGGAATGTTTCCGCCCTGCGAATTGAACGACTCCGTGTAAAGGGGACGTAAACATGCTACTGGTTGGGTGTTATTTTAGATTGAAAATTTTAAACTTGTTCCTCACTTCCAACATAAAACAAACACAAAACAAACAAACACAAAACAACAACAACACAAAGTCACAAATCACACACAAAACACACAGTCACAACACACACACACACACACACACACACACACACACACACACAAACCTCCTAGAGTCTATGATAAAGAACAGAAAGGCAAGAGAGAGGTGTTGATTGCATTTCTGGACTGGAAGGCTTCTGACAGTTCTTCTGAGATTAGGGAGATAAAAAACAAGTATACAGAAGGGACTGAATGGATTAGGAATACCACAGGGGGGCAAAAACGTCATGGTGGTGGGTGAGGTATCACAGTGGGGGCCCCCGGGGAGCGGGGTACCGCAGGGTCAGTCCAGGACATGTTTCTTGGGTATATGTAAATGACATGAGGACGGATAGACCCCAGAAGTGCCCTGTTCGCATGATGGAAATAGAGGAGAATTAATAAAAACCAAGGACTTCAAAAAGACTTTGGGCAAGTTAATCTGTTCATTTTTTTTAATTAACTTACCAAATGCAAAGTCATGAAGATCGAGAAGTGCAAGAAGACCGCTGACAGAGTACAGGCTAGGGGACAAAAAAGGGAAAACCTTGCAAAGGAGAAAGACTTTTGGGGGGAGAAAGCCACACGTTCCGAATCTTGATAATTTCGGCGATAGGCGACTGGCAAACTAAGATTAGTGTTCCGTTACCTAAAAGAATTGTTCCAGACACTGTAATGTACGCGGCCCACTAGAGATGCCCGCACAGCCCGAACCCACACCTGTCAAGCACGAAAGAAACTAGAAGAAAGTGCAAAGGTTTCAAGTTAGTTCCACAATCGATGCCCATATGAAGAAAGGTTGAGGGAAAAGACCACAACACTGGAGGACAGGGGAAAGGGGTTTGAGGCGATAAGACATACAAACTGGTGAAAATTTAAAGGTAGATAGTGAAGATGTTTTAGAGAGGGAACAAGAAAAAACACCCCTTTCTAAGACCAGATGAGTCAAAAAACCCCAGAAGATCTGGATGAAAAAGCCCAGAGAAAGATATGGGGGAGGGAGGGAAACCACATAGCTTTAAGACAAGGTAAAAAGCATGGAGCAGGGAGAGCAGAGACCAGTAGGACACAAGAGGGGAAAGGGTTAGTCGAATTTTTGCAACACAATTAGAGTACACAACAACAAAAATAACAAAATACAAAATATTTAAACAACACAAAATATACAAAAACAACAATTTTTTTTTTCAACAAAACAACACACACAAAAACACACACAAACACACACAAAAACAAAAACACTTATCAGTAACACAGTAACAACTGTGATATACCAAAAATACAGCAGCAAAGGAGTGTCATTAACATTTAGAAAAAGTGCCAGTTACAGTGTTTGAAGATCCAGTGCAGAATTTTGCTTGAACTACCATAACACTGAAAATTGAAAAAAATTATGCAACATATGAATCCTTTTGAAGAAATGTTTCGCCAGTGGTCCCCGTCCAACAAAGCAGTTTTTATGAGAGGAAGATTTGAGGAAATTTAGTCCCTGTGGGGGGAAAGTTTTTCAATAAAGATTCACTTTGTTGCATAAGGTTCATTCTTCGTTGTAGGTTTTAAAAACCATTTATCACACCAGTAACACGGGAACAATGCCATAACTGTACCAAAAAGGGCCTGGGCCCCGTAACAGACTAGTAACGCCAGAAACAGTCCTGAAATTTGGATGTGCTAAAATTGTTGTAGAGATTAAAAGGAGTTATTAAAAAAGGCGGATTTCTGCTGTTTGTGAGTTTGTTGTGTGCAGGTGGGCTGAGAGATAGCCTGTCTCTGTGTGTGTTTTTCCCTTTACTGTCTCATTATTTCATCCAAACACAAAATGCCCCAAAACGAATTGGAACTCACCAGAGAGAGAAGAGAGGATGAACCACAAGACTGACCTAGTATTCCCCCGGAGTAGTGATATATTGGGGAATAAATTGAAAGACCCCTGGGGGCCAGTGATCATGTGGTTTTTGAGTTCAAAAATAGTACAGTTAGAAGTCAAGAGGGAAGTGAATGAAGCCAACCTAAGAGAGGGGACTCATACAGGTATTAAGAATTTCCTGCATGGGGTTTTAGTGGGGCAGAGAACTGGCAAGGGAAACCCGTCAATGAGATGATGGAAAGACAACAATATGCAAGGGTTTAGGAGAGATTTGTACCGGGAAAAGTAAAGAAATAATGAGAAAGCCAGGATGAGCCCTTGGGTTTAAAAGGGGGGTGAGAGGCCCCAAACCAAAGGGGAGGGAATGGAGAAGTATAAAAGGGAAAGAAACCAGGAAAAAAAAGGAGAGTAGGCCTAGAGCCAGAAAAGAATATGAAGGGGGAAGGGGGGCCCAAGACAGTATGAGAATGACAGAAAGAGAAAGCCCAAATCTGAATTTGGGGGTTTTAAGGGGCCAAACCCGGAGGAGGAAAAACCCGCCCAAAAACCAGGGATCAGGGTGAGGGGAAGGGGGAGAGATTACAAGAAACAACCAGAAGTATGTGAGAATCAAAATGAGATTCAAAAAATGTTCAGAGACAGAAGGGACTAAAAAATGAGAGGTGGGTAACATCAAGTGCTGGACATAAAAATGCAACTGAGGAAGAATGAAGAGGCTGCTGAGTGAGCTAGATACCCAAAGGCTATGGCCAGACAACATCTCCAGGGTCCTGAGAGGGGAGCAGAGGTGCTAGTGTACCACTAAAACAATCTTCAACACATCTATCGAAAAGGGCGACTACCTGAGGTATGGAAGACAGGAATGTTGTCCCAATTTTTAAAAAGAGAAGACACGAAGCATTAACTACAGACCAGTGTCACTGAATGTTGTATGAAAGTCATAGAGAAGATTATCAGGAGAAGAGTGGTGGAACACCTAGAAAGGAATGAGCTTATCAACGACAGCCAGCACTGTTTCAGGGATGGGAAATCCTGTGTCACAATCCTACTGGAGTTCTATGACAAGGTGACAGCAGTAAGACAAGAGAGGTGTGGGTAGATTGAGTTTTCTTGGACTGTAAGAAGGCCTTTGACATAGTTCCACACAATGGATTAGTGCAAAGCTAGAGGACCAGACAGGGAAACAGGATTTCCGAGATGGGGCACAGCAACAAGGGGTCACAGCTGGGAAATTGAAGACTCAGATGAATCACAGGATGTAGTAAGTATTTCTTCAGTCACAGAGTTTTCAGAAGTGGAATAGTCCAAGAAGTATGTGAGGAGCTATTCAACCTCAGGTTCTAAGGGTTATCCTGAGTGAAAAGGGTTGGGGAAAAAAACACAAAAAAATGCTTTTTAATTGTATTTCCTTTAAGGTATATTTATAAGGCTTTAACAACTTAGTACGCCAGGATAAGACCAAACAACAGCCCAAAAGACAGAGACAACCGTATGACAACCCCAAAAGGGTGGGGGAAGAAATGAAACATTGGGGAATCCAGCACCTTTAATTGCCAGACCCCCAATTTTGATTGGTTGAACCAAGTTGTTGATTTTGGTGATGGGGTCCCAATCACCAAACCCTTTAAAAAGATGGTTCGCTGTTGGGAGGTAGCCCCTGTGGGGTAACATGCCGAATAAAAGGAACATACTTTGCATGCAAACCCCCCCTCCCAAAAGGCCAGGACAAAAGGTTCACCTCAAAAAATAGAGTGCCACCT
>WNWK01024730.1:0-29360 GCA_009830355.1 Cherax destructor
ATTCTAGGATTTTGATAGTACTAGTTGGCTACTCTCCTAATATTAATCTAGGATTTTGCTAGTACTAGTTCTATAACTGGATAGTGATACAAAAGGGTATAGAGGGTATAGAGAGAGTGTGTGCGTGTGTGTGTGTGTGTGTATTAATTACCATTTTGTCCTATGCATATGTCGATTGAAAACTGGGCCTGTTGTATGTGTATGTGTGTGTATGTATATATGTGTGTGTGTGTGTGTGTGTGTGTGTGTGTGTGTGTGTGTGTGTGTGTGTGTGTGTGTGTGTGTGTGTGTGTGTGTATGTATGTGTATATGTATATGTGTGTGTGTGTGACCCAAGAATAAAAATTTGCACCAATAACTCATTACAGTTGTGGCCGGGTGTAGACTAATATATTGCTCATTGCTATATAATTTGTTCATGATTGCAATTATGTACAATTATCTACTTACACTTAGGTCACACTACGCAAACATAAACACGTTTATGTATACACACTCATCTGAGTTTTCTTTGATTTTATCTTAATAGTTCTTGTTCTTATTGCTTTTCCCTTTCATATCCATGGGGAAGTGGAATAAGAATTTTTCCTCCGTAAGCCATGCGTGTTGTAAAAGTCAACTAAAATGCCGGGAACAATGGGCTAGTAACCCCTTTTCCTGTATAGCTTACTAAAAAGAAGAAGAAGAAAACCGTCAAAGTGGGATGTTTGAATGTGCGTGGATGTTGTGCGAATGATAAGAAAGAGATGATTGTAGATGTTATGAATGAAAAGAAGCTGGATGTCCTGGCTTTAAGTGAGACAAAGCTGAAGGGGGTAGGAGAGTTTCAGTGGGAAGAAATAAATGGGATTAGATCAGGGGTTTCAAATAGAGTTAGAGCTAAAGAAGGAGTGGCAATAATGTTGAATAATCAGTTAGGCAGGTAAAGAAGGAATATAAATGTATAAATTCAAGGATTATGTGGAGTAAAATAAAGGTTGGATGTGAAAAGTGGGTTATAGTAAGTGTTTATGCACCTGGAGAAGAGAGAAGTAGAGGAGAGAGAAATTTTGGGAAATGTTGAGTGAGTGTGTGGGGAGTTTTGAATTAAGTGAGAGAGTAATTGTGGTTGGGGATCTTAATGCTAAAGTGGGTAAAAATGTTGTGGATGGAGTAGTAGGTAAATTTGGGGTGCCAGGGGTAAATGTAAATGGGGAACCATTAATTGAGCTATGTGTAGAAAGAGGTTTGGTAATAAGTAATACATATTTTATGAAAAGAGGATAAATAAATATACAAGGTATGATATAGCACGTAAGGAAAGTAGTTTGTTGGATTATGTATTGGTGGATAAAGGTTGATGAGTAGGCTTCAGGATGTACATGTTTATAGAGGGGCAACGGATATATCAGATCATTATTTGGTTGTAGCTACAGTTAGAGTAAAAGGTAGATGGGACAAAAGAAAATGGCAACAGCAAGTAAGAGAGAGGTAAAAGTGTATAAACTAAGGGAGGAGGAAGTTAGGGTGAGATATAAGCAACTATTGGCAGAACGGTGGGCTAGTGCAAGTAGGAGTAGGGGGGGGTTGAAGAGAGTTGGGATAGTTTTAAAATGCAGTATAGAATGTGGGGCAGAAGTTTGTGGCTATAGGAGGGTGGGTGCAGGAGGAAAGAGGTGAGTGGTGGAATGAAGAAGTAAAGGGTGTGATAAAGAGAAAAGGTAGCTTATGAGAGGTTTTACAAAACAGAAGTGTTAATAGAAGAGCAGAGTATATGGAGAGTAAAGAAAGGTGAAGAGAGTGGTGAGAGAGTGCAAAAGAAGAGCGGATGAAAGAATGGGAGAGGCTCTGTCAAGAAATTTGCTGAAAACAAGAAAAAATTTGGAGTGAGATAAACAAGGTAAGAAAGCCTAGGGAACGAATGGATTTGTCAGTTAAAAACAGAGTAGGGGAGTTAGTAGATGGGGAGCTGGAGGTATTGGGTAGATGGCGGAATATTTTTGAGGAACTTTTAAATGTCGATGAAAAAGGGAGGTGGTAATTTCATGTACTGGCCAGGAGGTACAACATCGTTTAGGAGTGAAGAAGAGCAGGATGTGAGTGTGGGGGAGGTGCGTGAGGCATTACGTAGAATGAAAGGGGTAAAGCAGCTGGAATTGACGGAATCATGACAGAAATGTTAAAAGCAGGGGGATATAGTGCTGGAGTGGTTGGTATTTTTGTTTAATAAATGTATGAAAGAGGGGAAGGTACCTAGGGATTGGCAGAGAGCATGTATAGTTCCTTTATATAAAGGGAAGGGGGATAAAAGAGTGTGTAAAAATTATAGGGGAATAAGTTTACTGAGTATACCAGGTAAAGTGTATGGCAGGGTTATTATTGAAAGAATTAGAGGTAAGACAGAGAGTAGGATTGCAGATGAGCAAGGAGGCTTTAGAGTGGGTAGGGGATGTGTAGATCAAGTGTTTACAGTGAAGCATATATGTGAACAGTATTTAGATAAAGGTAGGGAAGTTTTCAATGCATTTATGGATTTAGAAAAGGCATATGATAGAGTGGATAGGGGAGCAATGTGGCAAATGTTGCAAGTGTATGGAATAGGTAGTAAGTTACTGAAGGCTGTAAAGAGTTTTTATGAGGATAGTGAGGCTCAGGTTAGGGTGTGTAGGAGAGAGGAGATTACTTCCGGTAAAAGTAGGTCTTAGACAGGGATGTGTAATGTCACCATGGTTGTTTAATATATTTATAGATGAGGTTGTAAAAGAAGTAAATGCTAGGGTGTTGGGGAGAGGGGTGGGATTAAATTATGGAGAAGTAAATGCAAAATGGGAGTTGACACAGTTACTTTTTGCTGATGATACTGTGCTTATGGGAGATTCTAAAGAAAAGTTGCAAAGGTTAGTGGACGAGTTTGGGAGTGTGTGTAAAGGTAGAAAGTTAAAGTGAACATAGATAAGAGTAAGGTGATGAGGGTATCAAACGATTTAAATAAAGAAAAATTGGATATCACATTGGAGAGAGGGATTATGGAAGAAGTAAATGTTTTCAGATATTTGGGAGTTGACGTGTCAGCGGATGGGTTTATGAAGGATGAGGTTAACCATAGAATTGATGAAGGAAAAAAGGTGAGTGGTGAATTGAGGTATCTGTGGAGACAAAAAACGTTATCCATGGAGGCAAAGAAGGGAATGTATGAAAGTATAGTGGTACCAACACTCTTATATGGGTGTGAAGCATGGGTTGCAAATGCTGCAGCGAGGAGAGGCTGGAGGCAGTGGAGATGTCCTGTCTAAGGGCAATGTGTGGTGTAAATATTATGCAGAAAATTCGGAATGTGGAAATTAGGAGAAGGTGTGGAGTTACTAAAAGTATTTGTCAGAGGGCTGAAGAGGGGTTGTTGAGGTGGTTTGGTCATTTAGAGAGAATGGAACAAAGTAGAATGACTTGGAGGCGATAAATCTGTAGGGGAAGGAAGGCGGGGTAGGGGTCGTCCAGAAAAGGTTGGAGGGAAGGGGTAAAGGAGGTTTTGTGGGCGAGGGGCTTGGACTTCCAGCAAGCATGTGTGAGCGTGTTAGATAGGAGTGAATGGAGACGAATGGTTTTTGGGACATGACGATCTGTTGGAGTGTGAGCAGGGTAACATTTTGTGAAGGGATTCAGGGAAACCAGTTATGATTTAGGTTGGACTTGAGTCCTGGAAATGGGAAGACAATGCCTGCACTTTAAAGGAGGGGTCTGAGATAGTGACAGCTGGGAGGGACTTTTCTCAGCTGTCGTATCTGAGCTCCTCTGCAAAGACAGTGATTATGTATGAGTGTGGTGAAAGTGTTGAATGATGATGAAAGTATTTTCTTTTTGGGGATTTTCTTTCTTTTGGGTCACCCTGCCTCGGTGGGAGCGGCCGACTTGTTGAAAAAAAAAAAAGTAAGTAAATTTACTTACTTACACGATTCATTACCTTGTAACTAGTGAATTCATTACCTTTGTACCTTGTTCAGCTATCAAAACTTTGGGGCCCAGTCTCTGACCCTTTATATACCTCTGTAATCTGCAAATACCTTTGTAACTTGTCATGATTGTGACCAGATCCATCTGAGTTCATTACCTTTGTAACTTGCTCAGCTATCAAACTTTGATGTCCAGTCCCTGGACCCATTATGTACCTCTGTAATCTTTTGACTACCGCCCACAGGATGGGTATGGGGTGCATAATAAAGATATCAAACTAATCAAACTGTCTCTCTACTTGTCTCTCTCATGAACCAACAGGTATTACACACGATGCAGAGTCATCACGTCTGATTGCTGAACAAGTGAAAATGTGTATTACTTGCCAGTCATGCTTATTATGCCTTATATCTACAAGAATACTAGGTAGTAGGTTGGTAGACAGCAACCGCCCAGGGAGGTACTACCGTCCTGCCAAGTGAGTGTAAAACGAAAGCCTGTATTTGTTTTACATGATGGTAGGATTGCTGGTGTCTTTTTTCTGTCTCATAAACATGCAAGATTTCAGGTATGTCTTGTTACTTCTACTTACACTTAGGTCACACTACACATTCATGTACAAGCATATGTATATACACACACCCCTCTGGGTTTTCTTCTATTTTCTTACTAGTTCTTGTTCTTATTTCCTCTTATCTCCATGGGGAAGTGGAACAGAATTCTTCCTCCGTAAGCCATGCGTGTCGTAAGAGGCGACTAAAATGTCGGGTGCAAGGGGCTAGTAACCCCTTCTCCTGTATATATTACTAAATGTAAAAGGAGAAACTTTCGTTTTTTCTTTTGGGCCACCCTGCTTCGGTGGGAGACGGCCGACGTGTTGAAAGAAAGAAAGATCTACAAGAATAGTATAGTACTCTGTCTGGATTTTTGGGGTTATCCTAGGTAATTTACACTATATGTATAACTGTATTTATGTGTACCTATGAGATAAAGACATAGATACAGACAGACAGAAGAAAATAGAGACAGCCAAAGTAAATCAGCCAGCCAGCCAGCTGCCGGCTGGCTGGCTGGTATTTCCTAGGTATCTCCTGCGAATGACAGCGCATCTGAAGGTCGCTAGTAACTCGGATTTTGGCTTGCAACTCAAAGCAAAAAATCGACCAAGCGACGGCTCGTAACTCGGAAAACTTGTAGTTGGGGCACTCGTAAGTCAAGGTACCACCGTACCTACATCTATAGTAGGCAAATTATTAGAATCAATTATAGCTGAATTTTTAGAAGTCACCTTGAAGAACATAATTTGATTAATGAATCTCAGCATGGGTTCCACGAGGTCGTTCCTGCCTGACAAATTTACTGACGTTTTTCAATAAAACATTTGAGGCAGTAGACAGTGATAAAGAATATGATATAGTTTACTTGGATTTCAGTAAGGCCTTCAGATAGAGTACCCTAAAGAGACTCTTAAGAAAGGTGGCAGCTCATGGTATAGGAGGTAAAGTTCTAGATGGATAGAGGCATGGCTTACCAATAGAAAGCAGAGAGTTTCCATTAATGGGGTCAAATCTGAATGGGGATTAGTCACTAGTGGCATTCTACAAGGATCAGTTTTAGGCCCATTGTTGTTCATAATTTACATAAATGACCTTGATGAAGGAATTCCAAGTGACATGAGTAAATTTGCTGATGATACAAAAATAGGCCCTATGATTCATTCTGAGGAGGATACCAGTGAACTCCAGGAGGATTTGGACTAATTAATGTCTTGGTCTGAAAAGTGGCAGATGAAGTTCAATGTGGACATGTGTAAGGTACTAGTCCTTGGTAATGAAAATATCCCCCGAATTTATAAACTAGGTGAAGTAGAGCTTGATCATACAGAATGTGAAAAGACTTGGGAGTCATGGTGCAAAAATCTAAAGCCAAGACAACAGTTAATTGCAAAAAGCCAACAGCGAAGTATAACAACAGAAGTTCAAAAGTTATTTACAGCTCATACATACTAGTGAGACCTCATTTGGATTATGCAGCTCAGTTTTGGTCTCCTTACAGGATGGATATACAGTGGTACCTCACTTACAATATTTTTCATTCCCGAATCTGTTAAGTGGCATTAAACCCAATTTATCCCCATAGAATGATGTAAAAAGACAGTCCTTTTAGCCCCAAATTAAATTTCAAAAGAATTTAAAAATAACTTCATAAAAGGGTGAGTTTGGGGACCATCGTAAACCGAGGTACCACTGTAGATTCATTGGAGAACATACAAAGAAGAATGACTAAAATGATTTACAGTTAAGAAATCTCCCCTATGAAGATAGACTTAGGCGTTGAATCTCCCCTCTGGAGAGCGTAGAATGAGGAGATATCATCGAGGTGTACAAGTGGATGATGGGCATAAACAAAAGGAGATATTAATAAAATACTGAGGATATCGAACCAAGTAGAACCAGAAATAACGATTTAAATTGGATAAATTTAGATTTAGAAAGGACATAGGCAAGTACTGGTTTGAACAGAGTTGTAGATGCATGGAACAATCTTCCGAGTAGGGTGATAGAGGCTAGGACCTTGGGTGGCTTTAAAAGAGATTGGACAAATATATGAGTGGGAGGGGCGGGTTTGATTGGTGTCGTGAGTACGGGAATAAATTCTTAGGTAGTGGTGGTTTTGGAAAAAGGACCTGCCTTGTATGGGCCAGTAGGCCTTCTAAATGTTCCTCCATTCTTATGTTCTTATGTTATATTGAGTTTCCCTCATTTAAACTCTGAATATGTAAAGGAGGAAACAGAGGATATACAAATCTTGAAGCCCCTCTGAATTTGTATAAAACCTTATTTCCAGTATCCTTATAATTTAGCCCTAATGATGTAGGATAAAAACACTGCATGAAAAAAACAGTGGGTTTACTGCTACCCAGATGTTGCACATGTATCTAATTTTTCACCCTTGTTGGTAATGTATACTACTTATGTACAACTTGTCAGACACAACATCATGGAATCTTAGTTCAACGTCTAAAAGATACCCAGTAGGTTTACTGGACCATCTAGGCAGGTCCAACACATATCCAACACTTCCACTCATGTACTTGTCCAAACTATTTTTAAAGCTACCCAAAGCGGAAGATTTACTCCAATCTTTGAGGCCTCAAAAAATCCCCCCTCCATCTTATATCTGGGGGTAAGCAAAAACCTGATTATTTGAGAGACAATATATACTCCGGGCAGGCTATTTCCCCGTACTTGCCTCCCTCATACAAATTTAACACATGTACTGGATTTTTAGACCCTAGCACTAAAAACTTACTTTATCCCTCCCTCCAACTTTTCCTGGGATGATCTCCTACCTTTCCTTCCTTTCCTCCCTAGATTTATACCCTGTGTGTAATGGTTCAGAGAACAACAGAGTAAATTAAAACAATATGCAACACTTGGGTTCTTTCCATTAGAACGTTTCACACATTTCCACCAACAAGGGAACGTGAAGAACAGGAGGAGAATGAGGTGGTCAGTCCCCTCAACCTTGGAGTGATGTTGCCGGGGCCATTTCGAATGGCAACATATGAGCGTGAGGCATTATGTAGCAGGAGGGTGCAGGTTGAGGAGGTGTCACATTTGCCAATGTGGAAGGGAGGTCGGGCCTACTTCCACATTGGACAAATGGGCACCTCCCAATGCTGCCCCTGTCTACAGTATAGCCCTCTCGCTCATATGTTGTATTTATTCAAGGTGGACTGAAAAGACTAAAGGGAGGCTGACCACATCATTCTCCTTTCTTCCGATTCTCCCCTTTTTATGGACTGATGAAGCCACTGTGTGGCATTTTCTGCCCAATGTTCATATTGTCTAATTTTCCCAAATCGTCGGGGTTTTCTGAACCATTTATTACATCCTGTCTGACACTGCAACATCTTGGTATCTTAATACAGGGATTTCTTCGCTTGCCTATTCCTTGGCACGACCTACTTCCACATTGGACAAATGTGACACCTCCTACAACTGCTGCACCCTCCTGTCTACAGTATATAAGCCCTCTCGCTCAATTTTTTGTATTCTATTCAAGATTGATGGACTGGCAACATCGACTCAAGGTTGAGGGACTGACCACCTCATTCTCCTCCTGTTTCTTCACGATTCTCCTTTGTATGGACTGGGGGAAGCCACTGTGTGGCGAAACGTTTCCTCAATAAAGATACCCAAGTGTTGCATAGTGTCTAATTTTTTCCCTTTATGCACCCTCTTTTGGGAACCCCCTCTGCTTCATCCTCTATAAATGCCCAAACTACTTTAACAACCTCTTTTTTTTCCCTCAGATATCCTTGAGTACCCCATATTTATGGGTCAAAAAACCCTGAATACACCTTTTTAGACAAAATCTATTACTTGTTATGAAGGCACGAAAATATGAACCAGTTTAAAAAAATCTCCCAAAAAATTTATACCTCTAGTCTATTGAAAAAACTACTCATACTTAAAAAAGGGACTGTTTGAACCATTACTTTAAATTTTTTTTGTTGTGTGCAAAAAATTTAAAATTATTATTCTTATAAACCTTCAACTTTGACTACCTCGCACTAGTATTAAGATAAAATAATAAATAATTAAAAAAAAAAAACCCTTTATCCTGTCTAGACTTAAGTAGTTTTTAAGTACAGTGGACCCCCCGATTACGTCATTATTTCGTTTTCCGAATGCTTCGGCCGTTACCCCCAAAGAATTTGTTCCCATAAGGAATAATGTAAAAAATTAAAAATTTAAACCTTTTAGACCCCCCCAAAAAACACTTGCAAAAAAAAAATTACATAATTGTTCAAGTTTGGAGCAAATAAGTAATCCAGGGGGGCCCCTGTATTAGGGGTTTGCCTGCCCAAAATGCCCCCATTAGTATTTTTTTGTACTTAACAAATCAAAATTGTAATTACACACTGTAACATCTGCAAAGAAATAAAATTTTTCATCTTTATCTTGACAAACAAAGGGATATAAACAGAAGAAGTTTGATGATATACTGTACCCTTACTGACACTATTTTAAACTCAAACTCTTCTCAATGGGCAAAAAACATGTTTTTCACTGGATATAGGACCTGTTCCATTGTGTGCATAAAAAGCTATTTACTGTTAAAATGGCTTTAATAAGGACAAAACTTGTTGGCAAGAATGAAAATTATGCCAAGCATTTTATGTCTAATTTTCAAATTTATTCCATGACTTTAAAAAAATTCCATGGGGAAGTGGATCAGAATTGTTCCTCAGTAAGCCATGCGTGTTGTAAGAGGCACAAAAATGCCGGGATCAAAGGGCTAGTAACCCCTTCTCCTGTATACATTACTAAAGTTATGAAGAGAAACTTTTTTATTTCTTTTTGGGACACCCCCCGGTTGGATAAGACTGGTTTGTTGATAAAGAAAGAAGACTTAAAAATATATAGCTGGCCAGACCACTATAGTGCTTTATACTTACTTGAAAGTGTGTGGGTGATTAAAAATTCCATAGAGCCAAAGAACCAGAATTATGAATATGGTCATCCACAATGTCACTACATGGCTGGAAAGATAATCAGCAATGAGTCTACTTCATGAGAAAGACGGGAATATTCAAGATCTGTTAAATGTTGCTGTTGACAGGAGGTAATGATTTCATGCACTGGGCAGGGAATAATAATTACTAATATATAAGAAGGGTAGGGTTGGTAGACAACAGCCGCCCAGGGAGGTACTACCGTCCCCAAGTGAGTGTAAAACGAAAGCCTGTATTTGTTTTACATGATGGTAATTGCTGGTGTCTTTTTTTCCCCCAAAACATGCATTTTCAGGTATGTCTTTTCTTCTACTTACACTTAGGTCACACTACACATTCATGTACAAGCATATATATATATACACACCCCTCTGGGTTTTTTTTCTATTTTCTTACTAGTTCTTGCCCTTTTTCCTCTTATCTCCAGGGGGAAGTGGAACAGAATTCTTCCTCCGTAAGCCATGCGTGTGTAAGAACGACTAAAATGCCAGGAGCAGGGGCTAGTTTCTCCTGTATATTTACTAAATGAAAAAGGGGAAACTTTTTTTCATTTTGGGCCCCCCCCGCCGGGGGGAAAATGGCCGACATGTTGAAGAAAGAAGAAAAGGAGAAATTTTTCGTTTTTCCTTTTGGGGCCACCCCGCCTTGGTGGTAAACGGCCAGGGTTTGAAAGAAGAAAGAAGATTATGAGGAAGTGCTAGAGGTGAATGTGGAGAAAGAGGTGAGGGTGGGTAGAATGAAAAGGGAGTATGCAGCTGGGACAGGGGATCAGTCAGATATTAACCCTTTGGGGTTGGTGCCGTACTAGTACGTTTTATGAGCAGGGGTCGGTGCTGACTAGTACGCGTAAATTCTGCGGCCCCAAATTCAGCGGAAACGGCTGGTAGGGATACTATGAAAGAATGGGTCTGTGTGGTCAGTGTGCGCAGTATAAAAATCCTGCAGCACACACTGATAATGATAAAAAAACTACGAAGTTTTTTTTTTTTAAAAAAAGTGACTTTGCAGTCTACTTTCGTATGGTATTTATTAATGTATTCTCGTTTTCTGGGTCTCATTTGAT
Organism: Cherax destructor; assembly: GCA_009830355.1. NCBI lineage: Eukaryota > Metazoa > Arthropoda > Malacostraca > Decapoda > Parastacidae > Cherax > Cherax destructor. Next base: position 10,515 of record WNWK01024730.1, read on the forward strand.
AGAATGGAAGATATATTCAGAAATAGAGATGATTTTGATTGTTTGACAATGACAAAGTACCTTGAAATTGAACTCAAAGTAGCGAAAATGCAATTTAGCCGATGTTCAAGGTAAACAAATCACACCTTGCTTCCAATACACATCAACTGGCTTAAACCCCTTTCCCCAAGTGCGCTGATATTATTTTATACCATTTTTCAATGATGCAGTTGTATACATAACAGTAAATCTTCTATTTTTTGTGAGAATAAAAATTCAAAATGGAAAGCAAAAGTAATGTAAGAGGGGCCTGGAGCGTGACTAATGAACAGAAAGATGTTATTTTAGTGCCAGGAATGTCTGCCTTGTTTATTCTGGACCCTATTTTGAAATTGGCATTGTTTGAAATTTGTGTGAAATTCCAAATTGCCATTTTCTGACCATTTTTTTGGGTAGTTGAAATTGGTAAATAGGTAGTGTTAAACGATGGTCTACTGTATTATGTTTACAGACATTTTCATTAAACCCTTTATGATATCTTTTCAAAATTATATAAGAAACACATTACGTAACATATTTTAAAAAAAACTACGTATATACACCCACAGTAGAAAAAATTGACAAACATGAGATGTGGTAGCCAGACAGCTTGTTATGAGTGATGGAAAAAAATTACGTTTTCTCTAGTCCAACACCAGAGAAAATGTCACACTATAGTTTCTGGGGGGAACTGTAGAAAATTATTCCTTTCATATGCCTTCACTCAGAGCATCATTTTCTAAAAATGGTGTTGCATGGGAATGGGGGGTGTTGCTGTTATTTATTCTACTTACCAACATAAAGACAACTTGTACACAATATAAGGTGTTTGTATTGTGGTAAAACTTCACAAATGTATGCAGAATGAAATGTGAATGAACAAAAATTGGCGGTATTAATACGCATTCATGTTTGTTTACATTCTCGGTTCTCTCGTTTGTATGGCATCAAATTTGCTGTTAGAAATGATTAATAAACTTAGTGAACAAGGTATGTCAATGGTTGGGAAAAAATAATAATAAAATAATAAATAAAAATAATAATTGCTCTAAGGTGCTTTAAATTTAAGTTTTATATTTGTGGGGGTGTGGTAGCTACCACACTTGACTTTCTATAATAAATACAGTCACCCCCCGGGGCTCGACGGCATCGGAGCTCGGCCAAATCGGTGTTCAACGTTTTTTTTTTCGTTTTTGGCTCGGTATTAGGCGGCGTCAAGTTGGCGAGTTGGTTATCCGTCCCGGACACGTACGCGTGGGGCCGTGCCCAGCTGGGCGCCCAGGCACTCAATGTGCTATTGTTTACAGGCGACGACCACTACCCATGCACCACCCACACATTCATACCATATATATTGTCATTATTCCAGTGTTTTTAGTGCTTGCAACTGCTAAATAAGCCACCATGGCCCCAAGAGCTCCTAGTGCCAAGCCTGTGGTAAAGAATGTCAGAAATACGGTAGAATTGAAGAAGGAGATGATAGCAAAATATGAAAGTGGAGTGCGTGTCACTGAGCTGGCCAGGCTCTATAGGCAAATCCCATTCAACCAACTCTTCCATTTTGGCCAAGAGAAAGGAAATCAAGGATGCTGTTGTTGCGAAAGGTTCAAGTATGGTCACAAAACAGAGATCTCAAGTATTGGAACAAGTGGAAACTTTGTTGTTGGTGTGGATCAACGAAAACAGTTAGCAGGAGATAGTGTTACGCAGGCAATAATATGTGAAAAAGCAAGGCAGTTGCATGATTATCTCGTCAAGAAAATGCCTGCGACGAGTGCTGAAGTGAACGAATTTAAAACCAGCAAAGGCTGGTTTCACAGATTTAAGAAGTGAAGTGGCATACATAGTGTTGTGAGGTATTGTGAGGTAGCCAGTTCTGACAAAAGTGCGGCTGAAAAATATGTTCAGGAATTCAGGGTACACAGAGGCTGAACAATTCCAACCCCAACAAATGTTCAATTGTGATGAAACAGGCCTATTTTGGAAGAAAATGCCCAACAGGACCTTCATTACACAGGAGGAAAAGGCACTCCCAGGACATAAGCCTATGAAAGACAGGCTAACTCTCATGATGGGTGCTAATACCAGTGGTGATTGCAAAGTGAAGCCTTTACTGGTGTATCATTCTGAAAATCCCTGAGTGTTTGGCAGATGCGGTATCACCAAATCTAATTTGTGTGTGATGTGGAAGTCTAACAAAAAAGGCATGGGTCACTAGGGAAATTTTCCTTGATTGGTTCAAAAACGTGTTTGGCCCCAGTGTGAAGAAATATCTCGAGAAAATAATTTGCCACTTAAGTGCCTCCTGATAATGGACAATGCTACTGGTCCTCCTCGAGACTTGGCAGAGGAAATTGTGCAGGGCTGTGAGTTCGTCAAAGTGAAGTTCTTGCCCCCTAATACCACTCCTCTCCTCCAGCCCATGGACCAGCAGGTCATTTGCAACTTTAAAAAACTCTACACCAAAGCAATGTTTCAAAAGTGCTTTGATGTGACCACAGACATGGATATGACCCTAAAAGAGTTTTGGAAAGATCATTTCCATATCCTGCATTGTGTAAAGCTTATAGGTAAGGCTTGGGAGGGAGTGACTACCAGGACTTTGAACTATGACTGGAGAAAATTGTGGCCAGACTGTGTCCTAGATTTTGAAGGTTTTGGGGCTGAGCCTCAGAACCCTGAGCCTGAGCCTGTTGTGCAAGAAATTGTGGAACTGGGCAAGTCCATGGGGTTGGAGGTTAGTGGTGAGGATGTGGAACAGTTGGTGGAGGAGCACAATGAAGAGCTAACCACTGAAGATCTGCAGGAGCTTCAACAGCAAAAACAGACCACAGTTCAGGAAAATGGTCCAGAGGGGGAGGAGGTGGAACCGAGATGGAAGACGGTGCCTTCTTCAAAAATTAAGGAGATTTGTGCCCAATGGACTAATGTGCAAACATTTATGTATGATTATCACCCTAACCAAGATGTTGCAGGCCGTATATGCGACATGTTTAATGACAATGTCTTGTCACATTTTAGGGACATTTTAAAGAACTGCCAGACACAGAGCTCCCTGGACAGATTTTTGGTTAGAGAGGGGTCCAGTGACTCTCAACCTGGTCCTAATGGCATTAAAAGAAAAAGGCCAGTAACCCCAGAAAAGAACTTGGTACCTGCAGTGTTAATGGAAAGGGATTCCCCTTCCAAACACTAGCATACTACTCCACCTTCTCCCGTCTTCCACACATCAACAACTCTTCAATAAATGTAAGTGACATGGTTATTGTACTATTTATTTCTTAATTTTTTATAAAATTGTGTATAATTTAATGTCAAAAAGTTCTAAAAAAATTTTTATTTTAATACTTTTGGATGTCTGGAACGGATTAATTTTATTTCCATTATTTCTTATGGGGAAAATAGAATCGGAGTTTGACCAAACCGGTGGTCGACGAGCCCTCTGGAACGGATTACCGCGAGAACCGGGGTTGACTGTACTCACTTCTCGCCCAACATTAAGACTACACATATTTTAAGGTAAGTAATGAGCATACTGTGTGCATATTTTACTTTTTTATTGTTTTTTAATGCCGACTTTTATTGCTAACTTAATATATGTTAGTATAAACTTGTTATCTGGCATTTACATGCATTTATAAGTGGAAAAAAAGGAGTTACGCTTTATGGCAGTAGCCTGGAACTTAACCTGCCGTATAAGTGGGGCCCTACTGTATGTGTACCTCTCTTGAGTAAAAAAGGAAGGCATTCTTTTTCCAAACATCACTACATACTCTTCATTACTCTTTAATCTACCCTCGCCTCACCAGTGGTACAGGTGTAGAGTAGGGCCCTTCAAGTGTTTTAAAGTTACAGTGGAACCTCAGTTTTCGTTTTTAACCCATTCAGGGTCCAGAGGTCAAATTTCAAAGTGTGCACCAAGAATTTAAAAAAAAAAAAGTGTGTCCAAGAATTTAAAAAAAAAAAAAAAAAAAAATTCTCTTATGAAATGGTAGATAATCTCTTTCTGAAGGTAATAAAACAAAAAGTATGAAATTTGATGGAAAATTGACAAAATTATGCTCTCGCAAATTTTGATGCATCAACGATATTTACGCATCGGCGATTTTGCCGACTTTGACTTCCATTTTAGGCCAATTACATTATTCCAGTCGACCAAGTTCTTAGCTATTTCACTAGCATTACTTCTATTCTATCGATTGAGCACATGAAATCGCCCAGTCAACTGTTTCAACTACAAAATAAAGTGATTGGAAATTGGTAATTTAGCCAATTTTACACAAAGTTCAAAATATTCCAATTTCAAAATAGGGTGCAGAATAAACAATGCAGGCATTCCTGGCACTAAACTAACATTTCCTCTGTTCATTAGTTACCTTTTCAGTCTTTACAAATGAATTCCATTTTTATTTTTTATTCATATAATGAATTTTTATTCAAACCAAAAAATAGAAGATTTACTGTTATGCAATATTGTAATAATTGTATAAATAATATCACCACATTTGTGAACGTATATTAGACCTACCAGCTGGCGCGTATTAGACGTGTGAGGTCATTTGTTTACTCTTGAACATCGGCACAAATTTAACATTTCCGCTACTTTGAGCTCAGTTTCAAGCCATTTCCAGTACTAAAACCAATGAAAATCATCTCTATTTCTGTAATATATCTTCCATTCTATCAAATGATACCAAGAAATCGCAAATACAACTATAAAAAGCATACGAAAAAACACTGCAAATTCGCTGTTTTAATAAAAAAATTACGGTCTCAGTTTTTTTTCTCTCATTATGCACTGTGTGCTGCAGGATTTGTTTTATGTGGTGCACACTTACCACATAGATGTATTCTCTCATATCTAGGCCCAAATTTACCACTCACAGCTTATCTGAGTGAGCTGAGCTCATGGCGTAGAACTACGGTTTGGACCTTCAACTCAAAGCCGTAGAACTACGGCACAGACCCTGAAAGAGTTAATTCGTTCTAGAGAGTCTGATGAAAACCAAATTTGATAAAAACTAAAGCAATATTTCCCATAAGAAATAATAGAAATCCAATTAATCCATTCCAGACACCCAAAAATATTAACAAAATACATTTTATAGAGAAGAACTATAGTTTTACGTACAGAAAACAATGAGAAATAAATATAAAGCACTAATTTTAATGGATAAATGAACATTTAAATCAGTTTTACCTTTACTGAAGACTCTTGTTGGCGTATGAAAGACGGGAGGGGAGAGGGAGGAGAGGTTATCTGTACCACCCTCTACCACCATCACAACCACTACCACCCTCTACCACCATCACAACCACTACCGCCCTCTACCATCATCACTACCACCCTCTACCACCATCACAACCACTATCACACTCTACCACCATCACTACCACCCTCTACCACCATCACTACCACCCTCTACCACCAACAAAGCCAGATTGACTCAGAATGTGTATGTGGGATGCTTTGTGTGGGTGCAGGCAGGCAGACACGTTCAGTATGGTGAACAAAACCAAGATGACGAACGAAAACTGGGACAATATTTTGAGAAAAAAATCGTCGAAAACCAGGGCAAACGAAAACCAGGGCAAACGAAAACCATATTCTATATATTCTCTGATAACCGCACTTGAGTACCTGTACCTAAATAAACTTACACACTGTGTTGGTGTGCAGGTACACATTAAAATAACTAAGTGTGTCTCACTAGTGAAGATAGGAGTGAATGGAGACCTGATGAGCTGTTGGAGTGTGAGCAGGTTAATACGTATTTTGTGAAGGGAATTCAAGGAAACCGGTTAGCCGGACTTGAGTCCTGGAGTGGTTTGGGATATTGGCTGTTTGAGAGACATCTAAAAATAATAATAATAATAATAATAATAATAATAATAATAATAATAATAATAATAATAATAATAATAATAATAATAATAATAATAATAATAATAATAATAATAATAATAATAATAATAATAATAATAATAATAATAATAATAATAATAATAATAATAATAATAATAATAATAATAATAATAATAATAATAATAATAATAATAATAATAGTGGTACCCGGTTTACGATATTTTTCATTCCAGAATGCTGTTCAAGTGCCATTACCAAACGAATTTATCTCCTTAAGAAATGTTGTAAAATAGACTAGTCCTTTTAGACCCCCAAAATTACACTTACAAAAGCATTTAAAAAATAAACTTACATAAAAGGGTGAGTTTGGGGACCATCGTAAACCGGGTACCACTGTAATAATAATAATAATAATAATAATAATAATAATAATAATAATAATAATCCTAGGCAGTAGGTTGGTAGACAGCAACCGCCCAGGAGGTTTTACCATCCTGCCAATTGAGTGTGAAACGGAAACCTGTAATTGTTTTACATGGTAGGATTGGTGTCTTTTTTTCTGTCTTGTAAACATGAAAGATTTCAGGAACTTCTTGCTACTTCTATTTACACTTAGGTCACACTGCACATGCATAGACAAGCATATATATACACACACCCCTTGGGTTTTCTTTTTCCTTACTAGTTCTTGTTTATTTCTTATCTATATGGGAAGTTGAACAAATTCTTCCTCTGAAAGCCATGTGTGTCGTAAAAGGTGACTAAAATGCTGGGAGCAAGAAGTTGGTAACCATCTGTATAAATTACACTTACCACAGATGTATTCTCTCATATCTAGGCCCAAATTTGCCGCTCAAAGCTTATCTGGAGTGAGCTGAGCTCATGACGTTGAACTACGGTTTGGACCCTGAACTCAAAGCCGTAGAACTATGGCACGGACCCTGAAAGGGTTAAGACTACAAATATTTTGAGGTAAATAATGAGTGTATATGATATTTTACTTTTTAATGCCTAGTTCTATTGCTAACTTAATATATGTTAGTGTAAACTTGTTATCTGGCATTTATATGCATTTATAAAGGGAAAAAAAAATGGAGTTCTTCTTTTCGGAAGTCTGCTTTCCAGCGGTAGTCTGGAACCTAACCTGCTGTATAAGGGGAGCTCTACTGTACTGACTCAGAAATTGTGCAGATGGTTGTAAATCCACAGCAGCAAGCCAGTGGAGGAGAAAGTAGTGATGAAATTGAGGAAGATGTAGCAGAAAGTCTCTCTAGTGATAGGTTAATTAAGTGTATTCTAACCTAACCACTCTTGTAATCCGGCAAACTCACTAATAAGGCACACTACAGGTCCCAATGATGCCGGATTAGTGATGGCTGACCTGTATAAGCATTTAAGTCTTAGAGTTAACGAAGAAAAGAGAGACAGTAGACAAGAGAGAGCCTGTGGCCTTAATGATGTACAATTAAAAAGAATGAGGTAAATATATGAGTTTGTGTGATGAATAACTGACTGACTGCCATATTTGACGACTTTACTTGACTTACTTAAATGACTTACTTGACTTACTCACTGGACTGACTTGACTTACTGACTTACTTGACTGACTTACTGACTGACTTACTGACTTAAAGTTAGACTTTTTCACTGAAGAGGACCCTGACAAATCTAGAAGCAGTGCTCTGAAACGGTGTCTACAGTAGTTGATGCCTTACTGTCAGCTGTATAATGTACTGCAGGGTAAAACAGAACAGAAATCCATTACAAAATTTATGCACACTCCAGTACAACCATCGACTTCAGTACCAGAACCTCTACCATCCACCTCAGCCCAGTAGGGCCACAGCATAACTCTCCACTCTCTTCACAATCATCCACAAACACCAGCACCCACAATTTAAGGAAAGAAATACTCTTATTTCTGTTGCATTTGTAGTCATAAGCAGTTAATACAACATAATAATAATAATAATAATAATAATAATAATAATAATAATAATAATAATAATAATAATAATAATAATAATAATAATAATAATAGTGGACAACCGGTGTTCGTGATTTTTTCGTTCCAGAATGCTGTTCAATGCCATTACCAAACAATTTATTCCCATAAGGAATAATGTAAATTAGACTAGTCCTTTTAGACCCCCAAAAATACACTTACAAAAGCACTTACAAAAATACACTTACATAATTGTTCAGAGTTTGGAGCATCACGAACACCGGGGTCACTGTAGTAGTAGACTGTAATAATAATAATAATAATAATAATAACAATTTATTTTGACATGATACATAGTTGTACAAAGGAATATAATAGTTGAGTGTACATGCCAAAAGCCTCTTGGATGCAATCGGTGATAACGGATATTGACGAAAACGGAGGGTCCACTGTATATACAGTAGACTGTCATTTAGCACGGTAGTTACGTTCCTGAAAACGTTGTGTTAGATAATTTCGTGTTAGATAATGACATTTTTTCTTAAGGAAGTAAATTCGTTCGGTAATGGCACTTGAGCAGGCTTTAATGAATTTTTTTGTTAACCGTGGAACCACGGTTAACGAAAAATGTCATTTAGGTTAGTCTATTTCCAGACCCCCAAAAATACACTTCCACAAGCACTTACATAATTGCCACGATTTCGGTGTTTTAACCAGTGTTCCACTGTATTATGTTGTTTTTACTGCTTAAGACTACAAATGTAACAGAAATAATAGTATTTACCTTAAATTGTGGGTGCTGGTGTTTGTGGATGATTGTGAAGAGAGTGGAGAGTTATGCTGTGGTCCTACTGGGCTGAGGTGGATAGTAGAGGCCTGGAACTCAAGTCGATGGTTGTACTGAGTGTCTAACTTAAAGTCATTCAGTAAGTCAGTCAAGTCATTCAGTAAGTCAGTCAAGTCATTCAGTAAGTCAGTCAAGTCATTCAGTAAGTCAGTCAAGTCATTCAGTTAGTCATGTCACACAAACTTATGTTTACCTCTTTTTATGTGTACAAAGTAACACTTCATTACTGCCACGGGTTATGTCTTGTCTAATATCTTTGTTTTCTTCATTAATTCTAAGACTTAAATGCTTACACCTTTTCTTGCCACTTTGAGCAAATTTATGCCTACTGGGTGTCATGATTGTTGGGATACAAGATATAGTAATTTAAAGATCAAAACACAATTACCTTCTTTATTCTTTACAAACACAGCTGGCTTGTAGCAGAGGTTTTTTTGACGTGAATGAAATAAATTGGTGGGATGGGGGGGCCCCGGGGTGGCTGGGGAAGGCGGGTGGTGTCCACTGAACCACAACAAGGGGGCCACGAAATGGATTTTTTTTTTTCCTTCCTGCAAACTGTAAGTGTTTTTCAGGTATAAAAGATACAGTTACAAAGATTATCATAAAAGAAAAAACCCCGGGAAACCCCAAAAATGTCAGTGACTTATTTCCATTCGTCTGTTTTTTGGGTTATCCTGGTTCCCCTCCACACATATCTGTTTTATGATAATAATTTTGTTCTGTACCCCCCTTCGGGTTTTGGGGGGGGGGGCTCAGCTCCGGCCCCATGTATCTGAAAAAATTTTACATTTGGGGGGAATTAAAAAAAATTTCCCCCTTTTCCTCTAAGAAAAAGGATTGGGCTTACACTTGAAATCACTTGATGCTTTCCCCACAAAGGAGCAAGGTGAAGCGACCTTTGCTGTCTTGAAGCCTGGTACTTTTCTTTTGCTGAGGATATGTTTGGTTTGGGAAAACACTTGTCTGGCCAGCTTTAAAACCCCCGATGTGGCTCATACCCCCCCTCATGGACCCCCACTGACTAATGGTTTAACCCACCGGGGGGTACCGTGCGCTCAAAATTTTTCCCCCCCGGGAAAGTGTAATAAAATTTTTTAAAATCGTGTTAGAAAAATGTGCCGCAATTCTTCAATCGGCAATACCCATAACGTAAAAATAATCTCATGCTAAATCCCCCCGGCTACTGTACGTCAAACACTTTGGGTTTTCGTAAGACATATATATGGGGCCAAACAGTCAAAGGGTTAATGCCAAGTTCTACTGCTAACTTAATAGTTAGTGTAAACTTGTTATCTGGTTTTTATATGCATTTATACATAAGGGAAAAAAAAACGGCGTTCTGTTTCCCCGGTGATGTCCGCCGGCAGCAGCCTGAAACCTAACTTGCCATATAAGTGGGGCCCTACTATAAAAAAAATATGAAATAACTTTAAAACACTTAAATTTTTTGGAAAGTTTCCAGACATAAGGAAAAAAATGTGCTCACGGAGAATGTAAACAAACAGGGTGGGGCTTGGTGACCATAAAAAAAAAGGTCAGGTGGGGGGGCCATATAAAATTTTTGGTAAAATTTGAAATGTTCATATTAGCGGAACAGAAAAAAAGGGGGGCCCTACTGCATGTGAAATGTAAACATGTTTTGAAATTTTTTATAAGATAAAAAAATGTGATTAACTTTACAATGTTTCCCCGTTTTGCAGCGGTACCCGGGGCCAACCCCCGTTGAGATTTCATAGTTTGGAAATAAGAAGGTGGGGGGATTACCAAAACTATTATCCAGAGGCTGAGGGGGGGTTTTTTAAAGATTTTGGGGAACAGAGGGGTTTTTTAAGAAAACAGAATGACTTCATGAGTGAATAAATCTGTAGTGGAGGGAAGGCTGGGTAGGGATTGGCCGGGGAGGTTTGGTGTGGGGGGGTTGGGGATTCCCCAGCAAGCATGCGTGAGAAGGAGATAGGAGCGAATGGAGACAAGGGGTTTTTGGGGATTGGGGAAGGCTGTTGGAGTATGGCAAGGTAACTTTTGGGGAAGGATTCAGGGAAAATGGCAGGCTAGACTTGAGTCTTGGAGATGGGGGGAAAACAGTGCCTGCACTTTGAAGGAGGGGTGTTAATGTTGCAGTTTTGAAAAAGTAAAAGGGGGGCCTCTGGCAAGACAGTGATTGAAGGGGGATGAAAAATTTTTTTTTTTTAACCCCCCTTGGTGGGGGGGCAGCTGATGTGTTAATAAAAATTAAAATAAATTCTCTGCATAATATTTACACCACATATTGCCCTTAGACATGACATCTCCCCCCGACTCCAGCCTCTTCCCCACTTCAGCATTTTTAACCCATGCTTCACACCCCCCATAAAGGTGTTGGGCCACTATACTCTTGTAAATTCCCCCTTTTTCCTCCCCCGGATAACATTTTTTTTTTTCCACAGATACCTCAAAGCACCAATCACTTTTTTTCCTTCATAAAAAATTTTTGGTTAAACTCGTCCTTCCCCCAAAACTATCTGCTGACAAATCAACCTCAAATATCTGACCATATTCATTTCTTCCATATTCCCCCCCTTCAATTGATATCCAATTTTTTTTTTTCTAAATCGTTTTTTACCCTATGACCTTACTCTTATCTATGTTTGCTTTCAACTTTCTTCCTTTACACACTCTCCCAAACTCGCCCATTAACCTTTTTAACTTTTCTTTTTTAAACTCCCAAAAGCACAGTATCATGAGCAAAAAGTAACTGTAACTCCCATTTTTTTTTTGATTTCCCATAATTTCATCCCCCCCCTTTTCTCCAACACCCTGGGGTTTTCTTTTTTTAACCCATCTTTTATATGTTAAAAACCATGGTGACATTACACATCCCTGTCTAAGACCTCTTTTTTTGGGAAGTAATCTCCCTCTCTCCTACACACCCCTAACCTTTTCCCCCCCTCCCTCACAAAAAACCCCCTTTTCAACATTTAGTAACTTACTACCTATTCTATACACTTGCAACATCTGCCATCTGCCACATTGCTCCAAAATTCAAAAAAACCCCTTTCCCAGTCAAAATACTGTTCACATTTTGTTTAGTGTTAACACTTGATCTACACATCCCCTGCCCATTCTAAAGCCTCCTTGTTCATCTGAAATCCTGCTCTCTGTCTTACCTCTAATTCTTTCAATAATAACCCTACCATACACTTTACCTGGGGTACTCAGAAACTTATTTTCGTATAATTTTTACAAACTTGTCCCTCTTCCCTTTATATGGAACTATAACTTTGCCAATCCCTAGGTACCTTCCCCCATACATTTATTGAACAAAAATACCAACCACTCCAACACTATATCCCCCCGTGCTTATAACATTTCTGTCATAATCCCATCAGTTAAAGCTGCTTTAATTTTTTATTCTAAAAAAGCCCTGCACTTTCCCCACACTAAAAACCCCCTTCTTCACTTTAAAAAAATGTTATACCTCCTTGGCTTATTTTTTTTTTCAACAAGTGGCCGTCTCCCCCCCGAGGCAGGGTGACCCAAAAAGAAAGAAAATCCCCAAAAAAAAAACTTTCATCCTCATTCAACACTTTCACCACACTCATACATAATCACTGTCTTTGCAGAGGAGCTGGGGATACGACAGCTGGAAAAAAGTCCCTCCCAGCTGTCACTATCTCAGACCCCTCCTTTAAAGTGCAGGCATTGTACTTCCCTTTCCCCAGGACTCAAGTCCAAAAAAAATCAATTAACGGTTTTCCCCCTGAATCCCTTCACACAATGTTACCCTGCTCACACTCCAACAGAGGGATGCCCAAAAAAACCATTGTCTCCACCCCCTATCTAACACGCTCACACATGCTTGCTGGAACCCCAACCCCTTTTTGCCCACAAAACCCCCTTTTCCCCCCTTCCCCCAACCTTTTCTAGGACGCCCCCCCCCCCGCCTTTCCCCCTACAGATTTATACGCTCCCGAGTCATTCTTTTGATCCATTCTCTCTAAATGACCAAACCACCTCAAAACCCCCCTCTTCAGCCCTGGGGACAAATTTTTTTTAGTAACTCCACCCTTCTCCTAATTTCCACTTCCCCAATTTTCTGCATAATATTTACACCACACTTTCCCCCTTAGACAGGACACCCCCCTGCCTCCAGCCTCCTCCTCGCTGCAGCATTTGGAACCCATGCTTCGCACCCATATAAGAGTGTTGGTACCATATACTGAATTTTCCCTTTTTGCCTCCATGGTTTTTTTTTTTGTCTCCACAGATACCTCAATGACCACTCCCTTTTTCCTTCATCAATTCTATGGTTAACCTCATCCTTAAAAAAACCCATCCGCTGACACATCAACTCCCAAATATCTGAAAACATTTACTTCTTCCATAATCCCTCTCTCCAATTGATATCCAATTTTTTTATTTAAATCGTTTGATACCCTCAAAAATTACCTTATCTATGTTCTTTTTTAACTTTCTACCTTTACACACCCCCCCCAAACTCGTCCACAACCCTTTTTGCAATTTTTTTTTAGAATCTCCCATAAGCACAGTATCATCAGCAAAAAGTAACTGTGTAAACCCCCTTTTTGCATTTAATTCTCCATAATTTAACCCCCCCCCTCTCCCCAACACCCTAGTTTTTTATTTTTTACAACCCCATCTATAAATATATTTAACCCTTTACCGGGCCCAAAGCCATCAAATTTGAGACACTGCAAAATTTGAATTATATTCTGATAATATAAGCAATTCTAAGACATATTTATTTGTGTTCATTTGTCAAGTTTATTTATTTTAGGCCCTCTAAAAATACCCTCTATGGCAGAATCATATATGGGGCACCCCCCTGGTAAAGGGTTAAACAACCATGGGGACATTACCAAACCCCTCTAAGACCTACTTTTACCGGGAAGTAATCTCCCTCTCTCCTACACACCCAACCTGAGCCTCACTATCCTCATAAAAACTCTTTACAGCCTTCAGTAACTTACTACCTATTCCATACATTGGGGAACATTTGCCACGTTTCCCCTATCCATCTATCATATCCTTTTTTTAAATCCATAAATGCAATAAAAACTTCTCTACCTTTATCTAAATACTGTTCACATATTCTTCATGAAAAAACTTGATCTAAAAACCCCCCCACCCACTCTAAAGCCTCCTTGCTCATTTTGCAATCCTACTCTCTGTCTTACCTCTAATTCTTTCAATAAAACCCCCGCCATACCTTTACCTGGTATACTCAGTAAACTTTTCCCCCCATAATTTTTACCTTTTTTCCCCCTTTCCCTTTTTAAAGGAACTATACATGCTCGCTGCCAATCCCTAGGTACCTTCCCCTCTTTCATACATTTATTAAACAAAATACCAACCACCCCAGCACTATACCCCCCCCGTTTTTAAAATTTCTGTCATGTTTTCCCCCCCAATTCCAGCTGCTTTCCCCCCAAAATTTTCGTAATCCCCCCACGCACCCCCCCCCATCCTGCCTTTTCACCCAAAAATGTTGTACCCCCCTCCCCCGAAAAGAAATTATCGCCTCCCTTTTTCACGACTTTAAAAAATTCCTCAAAAAATTCCCCCATCCCCAAACCCCCAGCCCCCCCATCTACACTCCCTACTCTTTTTTTTAACTGAAAATCCCCTTTGTTCCCTAGGCTTTCTTACCTTGTTTATCTCACTCCAAAATTTTTTGTTTTCAGCAAAATTTTTGGCCCCAGCCTCTCCCGTTTTTTTATCCGCTCTTCTTTGCACTTTCCCCCCCACTCTCTTCACCTTTTTTTACTTTCCATATACTCTGCTCTTCTTTTTAACACTTCTGTTTTTAAAAACCTCTCATAAGCCACCTTTTTTTTTTTTATCACACCCTTTACTTTTCATTCCACCACTCATTCTTTTTCCCCTGCACCCACCCTCCTATAACCCCCAAAATTCGCCCCCCCTTTTTAAAACTGCATTTTAAAACTATCCCAACTCTCTTCCCCCCCTACTCATACTTGCACTAGCCCACCTTTCTCCCCAAAGTTGCTTATATCTCACCCAAACTTCCCCCCCCCCTTTTTTTTTTTACACTTTACCTCTCTCTTTTTTGCTTTTTTCCCTTTTTTTTCCCATCTACCTTTTTTTCTAACTGTAGCTTAAAAAAAAAGACTGAAAATCCGTTTTTCCCCCCTATAAACATGTCATCCTGGAAAACCCACTCTAAAAACCTTTTTTTCCCCCAATACATAATCCAACAAACTACTTTCCTTCGTGCTATATCATACCTTTTTTATTTATTTATCCTCTTTTTTTTAAAATATGTATTTTTATTACCAAACCCCTTTTTTACATAGCTCAATTAATGGCTCCCCATTTAAAATTTCCCCGGCACCCCCCAAAATTTCCTACTACTCCATCCCCCCATTTTTACCCACTTTACATTAAGATCCCCAACCACAATTCCCTCTCACTTGGTTCAAAACTCCCACACACTCACTCAACATTTCCCAAAATCTTCTTTCCCTCTACACTTCTCTCTTTTTCCAGGTGCATAAACACTTACTAAAACCCCAAATTTTCACATCCAACCTTTATTTTACTCCACATAATCCTTGAATTTATACATTTATATTCCTTTTTTTCCTCCATAACTGATTATTCAACATTATTGCCACTCCTTCTTTAGCTCTAACTCTTTTTGGGGAAACCCCCCGATCTAACCCCTTTTTGCTCCCCACTGAAACTCTCCCCCCCCCTTAGCTTTGTCTCACTTAAAGCCAGGACATCCAGCTTCTTTTCATTCAAACACTACAATCATCTCTTTCTTATCATTCCACAACATCCACGCCATTCAAACATCCCACTTTGACGATTTTCTTCTTCTTCTTTTTAGTAAGTTTTCGGGAAAAAGGGGGTTCTAGCCCATTTTTCCCCGGTTTTTTGTTGACTTTTACAACACACATGGCTTACGGAGGAAAGATTCTTTTTCCCCTTCCCCATGGATATAAAAGGGGGAAAACAATAAGAACAAGAACTATTAAGATAAAATCAAAGAAAACTCAGATGAGTGTGTATACAATAAATGTGTACAGGGAGTAGTGTGACCTAAGTGTGGGAAAAGGGGGGGAAGATGTCCCCGAAATCTTCCCTGTTTATGAGACAGAAAAAAAACACCAGCAATCCTACCATCTTTAAAAAAGTTTGGGTTTTGTTTACAGTCACCTGGCAGGATGGTAGTACCCCCCCGAGTTTTTTGTCTCCCCAACCCACTACTATTATATTCCCTTTTTGGTTATATTAAAAAAAATAATAAATTAAGAGATGATTGTGGATGTTATGAATGAAAAGAAGCGGGGGTGTCCTGGTTTAAGTGAAACAAAGCTAAAGGGGGGGAGGAAATTTTTTGTGGGGGAATTAAATGGGGTTGGAAAAAAAAAAGGGGGGTTTAGTAAGTGTTTATGCACCGGGGGGAAGAAGTGTGGAGGGGGAGAGAAAAAATTTTTGGGGAAAATTTTTTTAGTGAGTGCATAGGAATTTTTGAACCAAGTGAGAGAGTACTTGTGGTTGGGGATGTTAATGCTAAAGTGTGGGGGGAGTAGTAGGTAAATTTTTGGGGGGCCCGGGTAAATGAAAATGGGGGAAATTCAAATCAACTGTGTGTAGAAAGAGGTTTGGTAATAAGTAATACATAATTTATGGAAAAAAAAGGGTAAATAGGTATACAAGGAAAGATATAGCACATAATGAAAGTAGTTTGTTAGATTATGTATTGGTGGATAAAAGGGGGATCGGTAGGCTTCAGGATGTACATGTTTAGGGGGGCAACAGTTTCCCGGGTCATTATTTAGGTGTAGCTACGGGTTTGAATTCTTCCCCCCGTGCCCTGGTGTGGAAGGGCCCCAAAAAGCCTGGAGAAAAAGGGGTAGAACCCCCCTTTTCCCCCCGAATAAAATTACAAAAAGAAAAAAAGGGGAAACTTTCTTTTTTTCCTTTTTTGGGGCCCCCCCTCCCCCGGGGGGAAACGGCTGACGTGTTGAAAGGAAAGGAAAGCTACAGTTAGGAAAAAAGGGAGATGGGGAAAAAAGGGAAAAAGGCAACAGCAAGAGAGAGGGGGAAATTTTTAAACTAAGAGAGGAGGAATTTAGGGTGAGATATAAGAAACTATTGGGAGAAAGGTGGGCTAGAGCAATTATGGGTAGTGGGAGGGGGTTAAGAGGGGGGGAATAGTTTTAAAAATGCAGTATTAGAATGTGGGGCAGAAGTTTGTAGCAATAGGAGGGTGGGGAAAGGGGAAAAGGGGAGTGGGGAATGAAAAGGGGGGATGTGAAAAAAGAGAAAAAGGTAGCTTATGAGGGTTTTTTTCAAAGCAGAAGTGATATAAGAAGAGCAGAGGTATGGAGAGAAAAAAAAAGGTGAAAGGGTGAGAGGTAAAAAGGGGGAAATGATGGGGGTGGGGGGGCACTGTCAAGTTTTTTTTGTAAAAATAAAAATTTTTGGAGTAGGATAAAAAAAGTTAAGAAAGCCTGGGGGAAAGAAGGTTAAAAAAAAGAGTGGGGGGTTATAGATGAGGAGCTGGAGGTATTGGGTAGATGGGGGAATATTTTGAGGAATTTTTTAAAATTTGGGGTGAAGAAAGGGAGGGGGGTAATTTCAGCACTGGCCGGGGAAAGGGATAACATCTTTTAGGAGTGAAGAAGAGCAGGAGGGGGTGGGGGAGGAGGTCGTAAGGCATTACTTTGAATAAAAATTAAAAACAGCTGGAACTGGCAGGATCATGACAGAAATGTTAAAAGCGGGGGTATAATGTTGGAGTGGTTTTTTTGTTTAATAAATGTATGAAAAGGGAAGGGTCATGGATTGGCAGACAGTGTGCATAGTTTCTTTATAAAAGGGGGAAAGGGGGGAAAAAAAAGATTTAAAAATAGGGGAATAAGTTTACTGAGTGAAGATTTTTTTTTGAGGATAGTGAGGCTCGGGGGTTTGAGTGTGTAGGAGGGGGGGGACTTTTCCCCCGAAAAAATGGGCCTTAAAAGGGTTTAAGGGGTGTCACCGTTTGTTCAATATTTTTTATAAAATGGGGTTGTAAGAAAATGAATGCGGGGGTCTTGGCAAGAGGTGGGGGGTTTAAAAAATAAAGAATCAAATAAAAAAGTGGGGGCCCCAGTTTTTTTTGCTGATGACACTGTGCTTTTGGGAGATTCTAAGAGAATTGCAGAGGTTGGTGGATGAATTTGGTAGGGTGTGTAAAAGAAGAAAAAAATTAAGGTGAATATAGGAAAGAGTAAGGTGATGAGGATAACAAAAAGATTAGGGGGCAAAAGATTGGGGATCAGATTGGAGGGGGGGATGGAGGAATTTAATGTATTCAGATATTTGGGAGGGGCATGTCAGCAGATGGGTCTATGAAGGATGAATTTAATCTTAGAATTGATGAGGGGAAAAAGGGGGGAGGGAGCACTTCGGGTCTTTTGGAGACAAAGAACTTTGTCCATGGAAGTAAAAGGGAATGTATGAGAGTAGAGTTATACCAACACTCTTTATGGGTGTGAAGCATGGGTGATGAATGTTGCAACGTGGAGAAAGGGTGGAGGCAGTGGAGATGTCATGTCTGAGGTCAATGTGTGGTGTGAATATAATGCAGAGAATTCGGAGTTTGGAAATTAGGGGGAGGTGCCCGGATTACCAAAACTATTATCTAGAGAGCTGAGGAGGGGTTGTTTAGGTGGTTCGGGCATGTAGAGAGAATGGAACGAGACAGAATGACTTCGAGTGTATAAATCTGTAATGGAGGGGAAAGGGGGGGTAGGGGGCGGCCTAGGAAAGGCTGGAGGGGGTAAAGGAGGTTTTGTGTGCGAGGGGGTTGGACTTCCAGCAAGCATTTTGAGCGTTTTGATAGGAATTTAATGGGGACAAATGGGTTTTAATACTTGACGGCTGTTGGAGTGTGAGCAAAAATAACATTTATGAAGGGGTTCAGGGAAACCAGCAGGCCGGACTTGGGTCCTGGAGATGGGGAAATACAGTGTCTGGACTCTGAAGGAGGGGTGTTAATGTTGCAGTTTTATAACTGTAGAGTAAAGCACCCCTCAAACAGGGATTTTGGGGTGGTGATGATGAAAGTTTTTTTTTTTTCCCACCCTGCCTTGGTGGGGAAACGGGCCCAATTTTTAATAAAAAAAAAAAAAATTTACTGAGTATACCAGG
>WNWK01024731.1:0-29358 GCA_009830355.1 Cherax destructor
CAGTCGTGGTTTCTCTTGGGGGAGGATTCTGTCCCGCTCTGTTTCTCCCCAGAGAATCAGCTTGAGCGGTCGTTTTCTCCTTCAGTCCCCTATTCTTAAAAATTTTAAAAATTATGTGGAGTTTATGCTTACTTGTGTGTGTTATTGTATTTTCATATTTATGTTTAAGAGAATGTGTTTTTTTTTTTGGTGCAGTTCGGTATCTTTATGCAATTTTCCCCCGTTTGTTTATGTGTGTGGGGGGGGGGAGAAGGGGAAAACACATGTGATAATGAATTAAAATCAATTTTTGTTATAAATATTACATGGTTTTTCCCCTTTCATTTTTATTATTCTACTTGACCATCTACCATTCATCTAACATCTACCACCCCCATCCCAACTAATCCCCCCATATTTACTCCTTTCCCCCCATTTACGGCTCACCAAGAAATCTACCGCCCACCCCCCATACGCCCTCCCATCGATCTAAACTTCAAAACCCCCCTCTTTTCCCTTTTTTCCACCCTGTTTACGTCTGTCCCAGCTCATCTGTTGCCTCACATGATTGACTTCCTTTTTTTCCACTCTCCAACTCATCTACTTCCCCCATCCACTGTTCTGCCCTCCCCCCCCATCGACCGTTTCCCACCTTTTTTACCGCCCCCCATCCCACTTTTTTTACCCTTATCTAAATCCTCCACCTGGCCCCCCACCCATCTACCCCCCTTCACCCATCACCGCCCTGCCACCACATCTACCACACTTTCCCCCCCTCCACTGCTTTCCCCACCAATCTACCACCTTCCCACCCCATCCACCGACCCCCATCCCATCTTCCCCTCTCCTCCATCTGCCCTTTCCCGACTCAAACGCCCTTCACCTCATCTACCATTTTACCCGTCTCCCGTCTAAATGAAACCTCCCACCCTATCTACGCCATCCCACCCTTTTCCTATCCCAACCACTATCCCTTCCTACCTCATGTACCACCATCCCATCTCAGATACCCCTTCCCACTTAACCCCCAAGGCCTTAAATCTGATTATCATTCCCACTCCCTTTTATCGCCCCGCCCCCCGTTTAACCCCGACCCCCCCATTTTCCCCCGCCACCTTCATCTCCCCCCCAACCCCTTCTGCCATTTTCCCCCCTTTTTCCATTCACCCAATAAACGACATCCTGCCATCTATCGCCTCACTCATGTATCCTTTCTATATTACCCACCCCTTCATCGCCCACCCATCTTTTGTCTAACCCCCCAATTTCCCCCCCATCTATCGACCCGCCCGTCTATGTTCCCCCCAGCTATTTTACCCTATCTATCACCCTCACCGTCTATCCTCCTTCCAATCTATCGATCCATCCCAGCTATGGCCTCGCCCACCTACCGCCCCTCCCATTTGTCGATCCACCTTATCAATGGCCCCACCTCACCCATATTTCACTTATCTATCACCTCATTTCACCATAGTGTTTTTTTATCGTTCCGGACGATAGATGCTGAGTTATTTTTTTTCTGTATGTCTGCTGTGAGGTTGATGACGGTATAGGTTTCCCGGTCCTGCCTTGAGGTACTCCCCTGTGAGGTTGATGACGGTATGGGCTTCCGGTCCGGCCTTGAGGTACTGAACTTTTTATTAAAATCCTTTTCCCACAGTTTTTATTCCTATGTTTAAATTTTTTTATGGATTATCACTCGAACGATTGTCAGTTGATTGGGGCGTCTAACCAAACATCTGGGTTGCTGCTTTCTTCTAAACCCGCGTGATTTTACCATGATGATTAATAGTTGTGACAAGCATAATTTCCCCGGGTTGGGCAGGTCATGTTAATAAAATTAGTAATTGGGGTTCCTACGCATTAAAAAAAAGATTTTGATGTTAGTCAACTGGTCTGTAAATCTTTGACAATGTTTTACTGCTTCTTTTGGGAGCGGAGCTGTCGACCTTTTAAGGCGTTTAGAAATTTCCGATCTTAAGCTCTATCTGCAATTAATATTGAGTGCCTCCACCTGGTATTTTGTCCTACGTTATAATTAAAAAAAAGTTTCCCTGAATTAAGCTAAATTATTGTATGTATGAACATGTCCATTTTTATTTCGAATTTTTAGGTTTGTGTTTTTTCATATATGATTTGAAAGGGGGGATGGGGAATGAAAAAAATTGGGTTCTCCATTCTCCTTCTGTTTATGGACTGTGAAATTAATTATACTGTTTTTTTCAAATTCCTTTTTATTGTCATTGTTGTACGAACCTTCAGGGGGTTGCTTTTTATATATGAAGTTTTCATTTTGAAAAATGGGTAAATTTTTTTCCTTTTTTGGGAAAGGTTTTTTGTTCCATTCGGCGTCTTGTGTCTTATAAAAATTAAATTCCCCTCTATATCGGAAAAATTTTTTAAAAATTTTACCGCGTTACTTACGCCGTTTTTCAGCAGTTTAGGATGTTTTTTTTTTTTTACATTCTTTGCGTTCCTTGTAATGTTTTATCTTTTGAGGCTTTCACAACGAAAGTATTTCAAATGCTGGTGTATGTTTTTTTTTCCCCTTTTCAGTGTACTGAAATAGTTAGGTGTAAAAACCCCCTTTTTTAGAGAATGGCTGATAGCTCCTTGTTTTTTTTCCAGGTTAATTCTCTGATGGTTGAAGGTAAATTAATGAACATCCCTTCACCCGGCTGTTTATGTTTCGGGTGAATTTATACTGCAATAAGGTTGCTTCTGCGTATATTTCATTCTTCGTTCTTTAAAAAAAAAATTATTACATCCCCCAGAGTTCCTTGGTACCCCTGTGTCTGTTGGAATAAAATAGTTCCAGGTATTTTTTTATAAATGCTTTTTTAGTCATATGTTCACATTAACGCCATATTAAAAAAAAAGCCCAAATCTCCCCGAAAAAACACACACACACTGTACTGTACTGTTTTTGGTATATGTGAATGCAAACGGAAGGGATAGACTAGAAGTGTCCCTGTTTCAGATGATGTGAAGTTAATGAAAAATTTAAAACAGTCGAGGATCAGGCGGGGCTACAAAGATACCTAGGCAGGCTCAAGCCTGGCCCCGTAAATGGCTCCTTGAATTTAACCCGCCTGTAAAGTCATTAAGATCGGGGAAGGCAAAGAAGACCGCAGACAGAGTATAATCTAGGTGGCCCAAAACTGAAAACCCAGTCAAGGAAAAAATCTTGGGGGGGTTTTTAAACCGAGCACATCTCCGAGGCACACATCAATGATAACTGCTGCAGCATACGGGCGGTGGCAAACCTAAGAATAGCGTTCCAATACCTCACAAAAGGAACGTTCATGACTTTTTACCCTATACGGGCCCTACTGGGTATGCAGCACCATTTTTGGAACCCCCCCGGGGGCAAGCACGTGGGGAAAATTGAGAAAGTGCAAAGGTTTGAAACAAGATAGTCCCAGAGCAAGGAGATTGTCCTACAAAAAAAGGTTAAAAGGAAACCCTTACGACACTAGAGGACAGGGGGGGTTAGGGAGACATGATAACGACATATAAAATATGGGGAAAAGATAAGGTGGACAGAGACAAGATTTTCCCAAGGGGACACAGAAAAAAGGGGGGCACAGTTGGAAGTTGAAGACTCCATTTTTTTTAAAAGGTGTTATGAAGATTTCTTCAGTCATAGAGTTGTCAGGGGGGTTAGCCTAGAAAATGACGAGTGGAGGCAGGAACCAAAATTTTTTTAAACGGGGGTTTTATAAAGCTCAGGAGCAGGGGGAGAGGACCTATAGAAACAGTGAAGAGGCGGGGCCAGGAGCTTGACTGACAACTGCAACCACAAATAGCGACATAAGCAAGTTTCCCGATAACCAAAATAGGCCCCCAATTTTCAATAGGAAAAGAGCATCCAGGAATTTTTGAATAGACTGATGCAGTGGTGGAGAGTGGCAGATCAGTTTAATATAGATAAAGCAAATTCTAAATTTTGGGGCGGGGCAAAACCTCACATATAAACTAAATAATGTAGATCTTAAACACTGATTAAAAGGGGTTTTGTTAAAAATAAAACCAAGACAGAGTTAATGTTGCAAAAAAGGGAAAGAATAATTTTTTAACAAAAGCATAAAAAAAGTCCTCAAGTTGTTTTCAACTCTATGTACCTTTGGTTGGCCTCATCTAGATTATGCTGCACAGTTTTGGTCCCCGTTTTAAAGAATGGTAAAAAAGTCGGGGAAAAGACAAGAGGATGACTAAGTTGACCCCCTGTATCAGAAATCTTCCCTTTTAGGATAGACTGGGGGGCCCGAATCTGCACTCTCTAAAAAAGGGAAAATTTTGGGGGTAGAGGGTTGGAAAAAAGGAAAAAAAAGGGGTGTAAATAGGGGCTAAAAATATTTAGTATTGACAGGACTCGCAACAAGGCGTTTAAGTTCGATAAATTCAGATTCAAGAATAAAAAGGAAAGCATTTTTGGGGAATAGAGTTGTCATGAGTGGAAAAAACCCCCGAGTACAGTTATAGGGCTAAAACGTTGTGTTTTTTTAAAAAGGGGAGATAAAAAAAGGGGGTTGGGGGGGGATTGTTCACAGGTCAGATGCTGTGCCCTTCCTTGGAATGTAACCTGACCGGAAGGGTCGGGGGTTTGGGGCCGGTGGGAGATTGGACTTGCCTCGCATGGGCCAGAGGCCTGCTGCAGTGTTCCTTCTTCTTATGTTCTTAAAAGGTGAGTTCAAATAACTGCTGCAGCATACGGGCGCCTAGCAACCTAAGAACAGCATTCTGTCATCTTAATAAGGAATCCAGGGGCCCCGTACACTGTACACGTTAGGGGCCCTACGGAGTTTCCAGCACCAGTTTAAACACACCTATCAAAGCACGTAAAGAAACATGGGGAAAAGGTTTGCAAGAAGACTAGTCACGGAGCTAAGGGATGTCCTACGAGGGAGAGGTTAAGGGAAATCACCCACACCTGGAGGACAGGAGAGATAGGAGAAAAATAACGACATATAAAAAAATGAGAAGAATTGACAGGGGGGCAGAGACAGAATGTTCCAGAGATGAGACACAGCAACAAGGGGACACAGTTGGAAGTTGAAGACTCAGATGAATCCAGGGATTTTAAAAATTTTTCAGTAAAGAGGGGGAAAGTGGAATATTTTGGGAAGGGGTGTAGTGGAGGCAGGATCCATTCATTTTTTAAAAAGAGGTATGATAAAGCTCATGGCGCAGGGAAGGACCCAGAGCGGCCAGTGAAGGGCGGGGGCCCGACCTGACTCGACACCTGCAACCAAAACTAGGTGAGACACAAAAGCACATCCTCTACCATAAGAAGGACACACTAACCCCACAGGGACGAAAACATTTCCAGGGGCCAACACTATTCTTCGAAGTCGCGGTGTTAGAGAGCTTAGAGTTCTTAGAAGGTTAATGGTTATTATTTGTTTCTGATACCTTGTATCACAAGTGCATCAGAAATCGTAAAATTTTTACGAAAATGTTATGCAACGTACCTTGGAATCTTACTAGCTGAGAATTCAGAGAAAATTACTAAAAATTATTAGTAAATTTAAAAAAAAAATAGGTTCCAAACCTTGATCTCAACACTTTGGTTTTTTTTATATGCAAGAAACATTTGTGTTCAGGGGATAATATTACATTGAAGATGTTGAACTGATTTAGAATTATCATCCATGGTGTAAACACAACAGGCGCAATGAAACTATCATAGAGATTGGTGTAGCAAACACCCGGGATGCTTCCCAAGAAACATCATTTCTGTTGTGAAAATATCAGTGTTGCCAACACTTGGTTTTTTCCCCTTAGACAACAATCACAGTGGGAGCAACACACTGGGTTTTCCATAAAAAACAATGTTTTAAAAAACATTGCGGGGACCTGAAGACAACAATCCAGTGGAGTAGCAAAAAACTGCGGGTGTTAACATAAACAACAATCACAGTGGTGCAGCAACACACTGCGGGGGGGACCACTAAGACAACAATCACAGTGGTGCAGCAACACACTGCGGGTGTTACCACTAAGACAACAATCACAGTGGTGCAGCAACACACTGCGGTTGTTACCCCCGACAACAATCACAGTGGTGCAGCAACACACTGCGGGTGTTACCAGAAGACAAAATCACAGTGGTGCGCAACACACCGCGGGTTACCATGAAGACAAAATCAAAAATGGTGCGCAACAATGCGGGTTCCCTGAAGTCAACAATCACGTGGTGCAGCCACACGTGGGTACCTGAAGAAATCCGGGGCAGCAACACACTGCGGGTGTTACCATGAAGACAATCACAGGGTAGAGAAAACATTTCCATACAGAACAACAATCACAATGGCAGCAACACACCGCGGTGTTACCATGAAGACAACAATCACAGTGGTGCGCAACACACCGCGTGTTACCATGAAGACAAAATAAAAAAGTGGTGCAGTAACACACGCGGGGTTACCACTAAGAAACAATCACATTGGTGCGCAACACACGGGGTTTTACCATGAAGACAACAATCACAGTGGTGCAGTAACACACGGGTTTACCCCAAACAACAATCACAGTGGTACAGCAACACCCCCGGGTTCCCACTACAACAATCAAAAGTAACACACTGTGGGTGTTACCACTAAGACAACAATCACAGTGGTGCAAAAAACCCCCTGTGGTGTTCCACAAGACAACAATCCGGTTGCAGAAACACACTGCGGGTGTTACCACTTAGACAAAAATTTACATTGGTGCACGCTGTGGTCTTCCATAACACACAATCACAGTGGTGCAGCAACACAGTGTAGGTGTTACCATGAAGACAACAATCACAGTGGTGCAGCAACACACTGTGGGGGTTCCATGAAGACAACAATCACAGTGGTGCAGCAACACACCGCGGGTTTTCCCCATGGACAACAATCACAGTGGTGCAAAAACACACTGCGGGTTTACAATGAAGACAACAATCACGTGGTAGCAAACACTGCGGGTTTTCCCCATGAAGACAACAATAAGTGGTGCAGCAACACACGGGGGTTTCCTGAAACAACAATCCAGTGGTGGAGCAACCCCTGCGGGTGTTACCATGGACAACAATAAATTGAGTGGTGCAGCAACACCGCGGGTGTTACCATGAAGACAACAATCACAGTGGCAGCAAGACACCGCGGGTGTTACCACTAAGACAAAATCACAGTGGTGCAGAACCTTTTTGGGTTTTCCCCACTAAGACAACAATCACAGGGAGCAGCAACACACTGTGGGTGTTACCACTAACACAACAATCACAGTGGTGCAAAAACACAGTGGGGTGTTACCATGAAAAAAACCCAGGGCAAACCCCGGGGGGTGTTACCATGGACAACAAAAGTGGTGCAGCAACACACCGGGGACCATAGAAAAAACCCCCAGTGGTGCAAAAAAACACACTGTGGGTGTTACCATGAAGACGAACCAGGGGCAGCAACCCCTGCGGGTGTTACCAAAAAGCAAAATCCGGGTGCAACAACACACTGCGGGGTTCCTAAGAAAAACCATTGAGGGTGCGCCAACTGCGGTGCCCCCAAAACAAAATAAGGGGCAGCAACACAGGGGTGTTACCATGAAGACAACAATCACAGTGGTGCAGCAACACACTGCGGGTGTTACAAAAAAGACAAGAATCACTGTGGTGCAGCAACCCCTGCGGGTGTTCCATGAAGACAAAACAGAGGGTCGCAACACACTGGGGGTTTTTCCAAAAAGCAACAATCAGAGTGGTGCACAACACACTGGGGTGTTACCATGAAGACAACAATCACAGGGTGCAGCAAACACTGGGGTTTTACCATGAAGACAAGAATCACTGTGGTGCAGCAACACACTGCGGTGTTACCATGGACAACAATCCAGTGGTGCAGCAACACACCGGGGTGTTACCAGAAGACAACAATCACGGGGTGCAGCAACACACTGGGGTGTTACCATGAAGACAACAATCACATTGAGTGGTGCAGCGATCATGCGCCCAAATGTATTAATTAAAATAAAATTTTTTATAATGTATGTGTCAGGTTAAAAACCGCACTATACTTATGTGAAGTTAATGGTGATAAAAAAGAAATTTTGAGTACAGTATAGAGCCCCAGGAATATAATCTAACTGGGAAAAACATTTTGGCCCTCTCAATATCTACTGTCTTAGCAAATTTTAAAATAACCCCCCTGTACACTGTGGTGCGCTGACACTGTGGGTTTACACTGTGGGCTGCTGTACACTGTGTGGTGCTGCTGATACGTGGTGCGCTGACACTGTGGGGGTGATGCACTGTGTGGTGCTGCTGTACACGGTGGCGCGCTGTATACTGTGGTGCTGTTGACACTGTGGGCGCTGTTGTACACGTGGGGCTGCGCATACGGGGGGGCTGCTTATACTGTGGTGCTTTTACACTTGTGGCGCTGGCCTATGGGTGCTCCAAACTGTGTGGTGCCGTATGTGGTGCTGTTGTCACTGTGTGGCGCTGTTGTACACTTGGCGCTGCTGTACAATTGGGCTGCGATACGGGGGCTGTTGTACACTTTTTGGCGCGTTGACACGTGGGGTTTTGACACTGTGTTATCTGTACACTTGGCGCTGTTGTACACTGTGTAGCGCTGATGTACACTGTGGGGGTGCTGCATACGTGTGGTGCTGCTGAAACGGGGGCTGTTGTCACTGTGTGGCGCTGCTGTATACTGTGGTGCTGTTGTACACTGTGTGACGCTGTTTTACACGGTTTGGGCTGCTGACACGTGGTGCTGCTTTATGTGGGTTTTTTCACTTTGTGGGTTTTTTACACTGTGGGGGCTTCTGTACACGGGGGTGCTCACACTGTGGTGCTGTTGCACTGTGTGGTGCGTTGACACTGTGGTGCTGCGAAAGTGGTGCTGTTACCTGTGTGGCGCTGTTGTATACTGTGGTTTTTTTTTACACTGTGGCTGTTGTACACTTGGGCGCGTGTATACTGTGTGGGCTGTTGCACTGTGTGGTGCCGTATACTGGGTGCTGTTTTACACTGTGTAGCGCTGTTGTGCACTGTGTGGTGTGTAAAAAGCGGGCCCCTGCTGTACACTGGGGGATGTACACTGGTGGTGCTGCTGTACACTGGTGGGCTGCTGTATACTGTGGGTTGCTGTATATGTGTGGTGGTGCTGTATATGGATGTTGCTGACACTGTGGGGGTGCTGGTGATACTGTGTGGCGCTACTGTATCGTGTGGCGCTGCTGTATACGTGGGTGCTGCTGTATACTGTGTGGTGTTTTTTATCTGTTGTGTTGCTGTACACTGTGTGGTGCTGTTATACTGTGGTGCTGTTGTACACTGTGTGGTGCTGCTGTACACGTGTGGCGCTGCTGTACACTGGGATGCTGTTGTATTCGGGGTTTGCTGTACACTGTGTGGCGCTGTTGTCACTGTGGGTGCTGCTGACACGTGTGGGCTGGACAGTGGTGATGCTGTACACTGTGATACACCTCACCCGTCAAGTGTATGTTTCACACTTCACCGAAAAGGCATGACACACTTCACCTGTCATTTATGACACACTTCACCTGTCAAGTGCTTATGACACCCCCCACCTCCCAAAAGTGCGTATGACCCCCTTCACCCAAGTGCGTATGACACACTTCACCGCCTATGAACACTTCACCTGTCAAGTGCGTATGACCCCTTCACCTGTCAAGTGCTTTTGACACACTTCACCTGTCAAGTCTATGACACCTTCACCTGTCATCTTCACCAATCACTTACATATTTGATCAGATTAACATTGGTAACAGACGAGGTTGTTACAAGTCAACAATTAGAATATTAATCCGCTGGTAACTCCAGCAGAAAATATTTCCGACCACGAAATCGTAATGACACGATTGAAACGAACCATTACTCCACTGTATTTGTTATCATGGGTGGGATGAGGCTGGATGCGCAGTATGCTAATCACTGCCCACTCTGATCATTCAGGCTGTTGAAAATCAGTTAAGTGCACTCTAGGCAAATTTTTGTGAACCAAAAAAAACTAATGATATAAAGATATAAAAAATAATCTTTCTCTGAAGCCACCCACAATGATTAATTCATCTATAAATTTACATTTGAAGTCAGCAAATGAGAGGAGCGGTTTCAATAATGTGTTAATTCTTAAAGGCGGACTCCTAAATAATTTTCCTGTTAGTATATGGAAAACTTGCCGGGCCAATACCACACACACACCCGTGTGGCAAACTTTCCTCCCAATAAAGTACCCAAGTGTTGCATATGTTCTAATTTAAACTCGTCGGTTCTCTGAACCATTCATTTACATCCTGTCTGACATCAAATCTTGGTATCTTAATACAGGGATTTCTTCGCTTGCCTATTCCTTGGGCACGACCTCTTCCACATTGGACAAATGTGACACCCTACAACTGCTGCACCTCTCCTGCTCGTATAAAGCCCTCTACGCTCTATGTTGTATTCTATTCAAGATTGATGGGCTGACAACATCGACTCAAGATTGAGGGACTGACCATTTTTAAATCCTCCTGTTCTTTACGATTCTCCTTGTATGGACTGATGAAGCCACTGTGTGGCGAAACGTTTTCAATAAAGATATCCAAGTGTTGTATGTGTTTTAATTTAAACTCTGGTTCTCTGAACCATTCATTTACATATTTGTGTATTGTTTCAGTCACTATTGTGGCTTATTGTTCTTCAAATGTAGGTATAAATGCTATGGTGCCTCCCTTTAGTAAATTATTGCCTACAAGTCAATGTATCCTTGTACAAAAGAATCAGAACTAGAGTGCATTATTGAAATTATTGACAGGTACCAAAACATTGATTCAGAGAGATGAAATATGGAGGCCAGTGGTAACACCGATGCAATATTACCACTCAAATCAACGCATGGATGCTCATACTCATGAACACACACACAAAGACGTAATCAGGGTTTTACCGTCAAAAATATGGAAAATCTGGTATAAACTTTGGTAATTGATACCACAAATTGGTTTAAAAAGACATGTGAACCAACATCCTTCTTTTTTAAAAAAATGTAAGTTACCTATACTTAAGAAATGTAAAAAAAAGATATTATTTTTCTGTGTCTGTGATTTTGCATTAGAAAGGCAAGAATAATTAGGACAAGGCCACCATTTCAGAGAGAGAGAAATGTAAGAGAGAGAGAGAGAGAGAGAGAGAGGGAGAGAGAGAGAGAGAGAGAGAGAGAGAGAGAGAGAGAGAGAGAGAGACAGAGAGAGAGAGAGAGAAAGGGGGTATATCAGGGAGCCAAGATGCTATTTTGGTGTGTGGAGGGAGGGTGTTCCTTTACCTTACCTTCTCGTGGTGTGAAGGTTTTGTGTGTTGATGTTTTACAGCCACACCCACTAAATTTAAAAACATCACCCAGTCACCCATGAAAAAACCCAGCAACACAAACGCTACCTTCATAGTCACTCACCCACACGCCAACACCCCAAAAAACCCCAAAAACCACCCACCCCCAATTCCCCCCACCACCTTCATGTTATCATCCCCCGTAACCCCCCTTTTACTAGATTAGATACCTCTCCCCTTTTTTTCTCCCAGTGTCTTCGTATTTTTAGTAGTACTACTACTACTACTATTACTATATATTAATAAAAATTTACTGAAAATTTATAATTACTATGCTACTAAACTAATACAATTTTAATAATAACAATAATGAAAAAAACTACAACAATAAGAGTATATTTCCTTAGGTACATTTCGGATACACACGCTGTTTTGGGGGCCCACACCTTTTGGTGACTTAATTTGTGGCCATTCTCCTTTTTTCATTATTTGTGAAATGTCCCACTAGTTACATTATATGTGGCCATATCCCATTTTGTTGATTAATTTGTGGAAATAACATTATTTCTTGTAATACTATTTGGTTACACTATTTGAGGTCATGCTCTGTGGTCACATGTGGCCAGTCCTCATGATTCAGTAAAAAAGTGAGCCCACTTGATCTCAGAGCACAAGTCACCCCAAATTGTTTTAAAAAAAATTAAAAACCGGGCCCCTTGATCTCATAAAAAGGGCCCCTTATCTAGTACCCCTACCCCTTGATCTCAGTAAACAAGTGAGGCCCTTGGTCTCGGGAACAAGTGAGGACACTTGATCTCAGTAGCACAAGTGAGCCCACTAGACTCAGGCACAAGTGAAGCCATTTGGGTTTCCAGTAGCACAAGTGAGGCCACTTTATCTCAGTAACAAAAGGGGGCCCATTTTACCTCAGTAACACAAGAGAGCCCACTTGATTCAGTTACAAAGTGAGCCCTTTTATTCAGTAACACAAGTGGCCCCCTTGATTTCGTAACACAAGTGAGCCCACTTGATCCGAAAACAAGTGAGCCCATTGATTCATTACACAAGTGGGGCCACTTGATTCAAAAACAAGTGAGCCCACTTGATTCAGTAACACAAGGAGACTTGATCTCAGTACCCTGGGTTTTGATTCAGTGCACAAGTGAGCACACTTGATCTCAGAACACAAGAGGCCATTGGTCTCAGTAGCACAAGTGAGGCCATTTTCTCAGTAACACAAGTGAGACCACTAGATCTCAGTAACACAAGTGAGCCCACTTGATCTCAGTAACACAAGTGGTTACTTGATTCAGTAACAAAAATGGCCCACTTGATTCAGTTTAAAGTAGCCCACTTGATCTCAGTAAACAAGTGAGACCATTTGATTCAGTAAACAAGTGAGACCACTTGATCTCAGTAACACAAGTAAATTTATCTCAAAACAAGTGAGGCCACTTGACCGAACACAAGTGGGGCCCCTTGGTTCAGTACACAAGTGAGTCCACTTGATGTCTTTAAAAAAAGTCCCCTTGATCTTACCCAAGGGTCCATTTGGGTCCAGTAACCAAGTGCCCCCCTTTTATCTCATATCACAAGCGAGTCCACTTGGTCTCAGTAACACAAGGGGGAAACTTGATCTCAGTAACACAAGTGAGGCCATTTTGTTAGGGCCAAGTGAGTCCACATGTTTTTTTAACACGGTCCCCTTGATCTCAGTCCCCGGGGTCCACTTGATTCAGTACCGTGATCCCACGGGGGCCAGTAACACAAGTGAGGCCACTTAGTCTCAGTAAAAAGGGTCCCCTTTCCAGTAAAAGTGAGCCCATTTGGGGCCAACAAAGTGAGCCCTTTTCCAGTAAACAAGTGAGTATACTTGGTCTCAGTCACAAGTGAGTCCACTTGTTCTCAGTCACAATTGAGCCCAACTTATTTTTTTTTCCCCATGACTTTGTTAGTGACCACAGCCATGTTTCTTTGTTATTAGTCCCCCCAAAATATTTGATTTTGTTATTAGTGCCCACAGCAATTGTGTTTTTTATTAGTGCCCAAAAGATCTGTTTTTGTTATTAGTGAACAGCTATTTGTGGCTTTGCTATTAGTGGCCACAGGTATTTGTATCTTTTTTTTAGTGACCACCATTTTTTTTTTTTTGTTATTAGTCCCCACAAAATATATATATATATATATATATATATATATATATATATAATATATATATATATATATATATATATATATATATATATATATATATGAGGAAGTTGGGTGAGATATAACAACTATTGGCAGAAAGGTTAGTGCGAGTAAGGGGTTGGGGGGGGGGCTTGAAGAGGGTTGGGATGTTTTAAAATGCAGTAAGAATGTGGGGGGGTTTGTTTATGGAGGGTGGGGGGAGGAAAAAAGTATAGGGGGAATAAAAGTAAAGGGTGGGATAAAGAGAAAATGGTAGTTAGGGTTTTTAAAAAAGAAGTGTTAATATAAGAGCAGAGTTTTGGAGATTAAAAAAAAGGTGAAGAAAGTGATGAGGAATGCAAAGAAGAGCAGATGAAAGAATGGGAGAGGCTCTGCAAAATTTTTCTAAAACATGAGTTAGTAGATGGGAGCGGGGGGTATTGGGAGATAACGGGAATATTTTGGGGAACTTTTAAATGTCAAAAAAAGGGAGGGGAACAGCACTGGCCAGGGAGGTACAACATCGTTTGGGAAGGAAGAAGAGAGGAGGGAGTGGGGGAAGGTGCGTGAGGCATTAGTAGAATGAAAGGAAGGGGGGTTGACAGAAATGTTTAAAGGGGGGGAAAATATGTTGGGTGGTTTGGGTTTTTTTTTGTTTAATAAATGTTGAAAGAGGAAGGTACCTAGGGATCGGCAGAGCATGTATAGTTCGTTTTTAAAAGGGGGAAAGGGGGGAAAAAAAGAAAGAAGATTTAGGGGGAATAGGTTTACTGGTATACGGGACAGTGTACGGTATTATTATTGAAAGAATTAGAGGTAAGACATAGAGTAGGCCCAGTGGGTAAAGGATGTGTAAAAAGGTTTACTTGAATCTTTATGCGAACAGTATTTAGATAAAGGTGGGGGAATTTTCATTCTTTTATGGATTTAGAAAGGCATATGATAGAGGGGGTGGGGGCAATGTGGGGAAAGTTGCAAGTGTAGGGGAAAGGTAGTAAGTTACTGAGCTGTAAAGTTTTTTTGAGGAAGAGGCGGTTTGGGTGTGGAGGGGATTATTTCCCCCGGAAAAAATAGGTTTAGACAGGGATTTTTTCACCATGGTTGTTTAATATATTTATAGATGGGGTTGTAAAAAAGTAAATGCTGGGATTGGGGGGAAGGGGGGTGGGATTAAATTTGGGAATCAAATGCAAAGGGAAATTAAAGTTTTTTTTTGCTGATGATATGTGTTTGGGGAGTTCCCCAAAAAAAAGTTAAAAAGGTTAGTACGTTTTTGGGAGGGAGGTAGAGGAAAAAGGAGTAACATAGATAAGAGAAGGGGTGATGAGGGTATCAAACGATTTAAATAAAGAAAAAGATATCACTTGGGGAGGGGGTTTATGGAAGAAGTAAATTTTTTTCAGATATTTGGGAGTTGACTTGTCAGCGGATGGGTTTATGAAGGATGGGTTAACCAAAAGAAATGATGAAAAAAAAGGTGAGGGTGCATTGAGGTATCTGTAAAAAGAAAATGAAAAGACAGTGGTACCAACACTTTATAGGGTTAAGCATTGCAAATGCTGCAGCGAGGAGGCGGTGGGGCAGTGGAGATCCCCTGCTGGAAAGGGGGTAAAAAATTTTGCAGAAAATTCAGAGTGGGAAAATTTGGGGAGGGGGAGTTAAAAAAGTATTTGTCGAGGGCTGAAGAGGGTTGTTGAGGTGGTTTGGTCATTTGAGAGATTGGATCAAAGTAGAAACTTGGAGAGCGAAAAAACTGGGGGGGAAGGAAGGCGGGGTAGGGGTCGCCTGAAAAGGTTGGAGGGGGGGGTTAAGGAGGTTTTGTGGGCGAGGGGCTTGGACTTCCAGCAACTTTGTGAGCGTGTTAAAAAGGGAAAGGGGACAAATTTTTTTTGGGCCGACGAGCTGTTGGAGTGGAGCAGGGAACATTTTAAGGGAATTGGGGAAACCGTTAATTTTTTTGTTTGGCTTATCCTGGAAATGGGGTACAATGCCTGCACTTTAAAGGAGGGGGTTGGGGGAGTGACAGCTGGGGGCTCTTATTCTCAGCTGGTATCTGGCGCCCCCGCAAAGACAGTGCTAAAATGAGTGTGGTGAAAAGTGAATGAGATGAAATATTTTTTTTTGATTTTCTTTCTTTTTTGGGCACTTTTCCCCTTGGGGGAGACGGCCGACTTGTTGAAAAAAGAAGGAAAATATATATATATATATATATATATATATATATATATATATATATATATATATATATATATATATATATATATATATATATATATATATATATATATATATATATATATTTTAATTTTTTTTATTAACCATCGGCCGATTCCCCCAAGGCAATGTGGCCCGAAAAAAAAAAAACTTTCATCATCATTCCTCCATCACTGTTTGCCAGGGGGGAAAAAAATGCAACATTAACACCCCCCTTCAGAGTCCGGGGCGACCCCATCTCCAGAACTCAAGTCCGGCCTCCCCTTTCCCCCAAACCCCCTTTATAAATGTACTTTGCTCACCCCCAACAGCACGTCAAGTATTAAAACCATATGCCTCCATTCACTCCTATCAAATACGCTCACACATGCTTGCGGGGAAACCCCAAACCCTCGCCAAAACTTCCTTTACCCCCTCCCCCAACCCCTTTCCTGGGGGGGCCCCCCCCCCCCCTTTCCCCCGATTTATAACTCTAAGTCACTCTGTCTCGTTCCATTCTTTTACATGTCCAAACCACCTCAACAACCCCCCTAGCCTCTGGGGAACGTTTTGGGGAAACCCCCCCTCCTAAATTCCAAACTGAATTTCTGTTTTTCACCCCCACATTACCTCAGACATGACTCTCCACTGCCTCCAGCCCTCCTCGTTGCAACATTCATCACCCATGTTACACCCAAAACAGGTTGGTATAACTATACCTTCATTTTCCCCCTTTTTTCTTGGACAAGGTTTTTTGTCTCCACAGACCCGAATCTCCACCACCCTTTTTCCCCCCCATCAATTCTTATACCTCATCCTTCATAGACCCATCTGCTGACATGTCCCCCCCAAAATCTGAATACGTTACCCCCTCCTCTCCCCCCAATCTCATACCAATTTTTTTTTACCAATCTTTTTTTTTTTCCCCCTTCTCTTTTTCCATATTCACTTTCAATTTTATTCTTTAACCCTACCCCAAAATTATCCACCAACCTCTGCAACTTTGTATTTGATACTTTATCTTTTAACCCCCCCTTTGTAAACCCCGCATTACTTCTCTTACAACCCCATCTATAAATATATTGAACAACCACGGGGGCATCACACATCCTTGTCAAAACCCACTTTTACGGGAAATAGCCCCCCCCCTCCTACACACCTTTAAACCCGAGCCTCATATCCTCATAAAAACTCTTCACTGTTTTCCAAAACCTACCTCCTATTTAAAAACCTGCAACATCTGCCACATTTCCCCCATCCCCCCTATCAACCCTTTTTTCCCAAAACCAAAAAGCCAAAAAAACCCTTTTTCCCTTTTCCCCAAAAACTGTTCACCTTTGTTTCACTGAAACATTGGTCTACACCCCCTTCCTTTTTCCCAAACCCCCCTTTTTCATCTGCTATCCTGCTTTCTGTCTTACTTTAATTTTTCAATAATCTCCCTATACTTTACCAGGAAACCCAAAGACTTATTCCCCAAATTTTTTTGCCCCCTTTTGTCCCCTTTGCCTTTAAAAAAAGGAACAATACACCTCTTTTTCCTAGGTACCCTCTTCCATACATTTATTACATAATAGCACCAACCACTCCAAAACTATATCCCCACCTTTTTTTAACATTTCTATCTTTATCCCATCAATCCCATCCCTTTAAACCCCCTTTATTTAAAATGCCTCGAACTTCCCCCCACTCACAACTGGCCTTCCCACTCCTACAAGATTTTTCCCCCTTTTCCCCCATCACAAAATCACAGTTTCCCCCCGTCTTCATCAACATTTAACAACCCCAAAATATCCTCCATTTTCCCCATCCTTTTAAATCTCCATTTAATAACTCTCCCTCCTTTTTTAAGTCAAATCCATTTTTTCCCCCAGGAAATTATTAATCTCCCCCCAAAATTTTTTTTTTTCAACAAAATTTGTTGATAACATCTCACCCCCTCTCTCATTTGCCTCTTTTTACATTACTTCACCACTTCTTAACCCCTTTTTCTCCAAAACTTTTCCTCCGCATCACTTTACTTTGTAAAATCTCTATATGTAATTTTTTTCCCCTAATCAATTTCCCAATCCTTTTTCCCCCCCCCACTTTTCCGTAACCCAAACTTCGCTGAACACTCAACACTACTTTTTTTAAACCCAACCATTTTGACCCCATTGCCTACACTGTCACTGCCCTTTATCCTCCAATGGGTTTTTATCTTCCCAACTTCCCCTTTAGTTTATAAACCTTCCCCCTCTCTTACTTACTGCTTCTTTTTTCCATCCCATCTACCTTTTACTCCCTGTAGCTATAACAAAAAATGATCTGATATATCTGTGGCCCCCTATAAACATGTACATCCTGAAGTCTCCCAACAGTCTTTTATCTCAAAATAGTCCAACAAACTACTGTCATTCCCCCCCCACATCATATCTTGTATTTATTTATCCTCTTCTTCAAACACCACCACACCCTCTCTACATTTTTCCCTCCTACTTCAGCATTTGGTCCCTACCACAATTACTCTCTCCTTGGTTAAAATCTTCCCTTTCTACTCCCCCTTCTATAATCACGTTATTACCCAATTTTCCATCCACCTTTATTTTAACCATAATCAATTTACAATTTTATATTCCCTCTTCTCCTTATAACTGATCCTTCAACATTATTCACCCTCCTTTAGTCTTTAAATCTCTGATACTCCTGACTTAATCCCATTTATTTCTCCCCACTGAAACTGCCTACCCCCTTTAGCTTTGTTTCTTGGGCCAGGACATCCAACTTTTTTCATTCATAACATCATATACATTTATATATATATATATATATATATATATATATATATATATATATATATATATATATATATATATATATATATATATATATATATATATAATATTATTTCTTAAATTCTTTAAAATATGTGACCATACATTTCAGTATCTATAAACTGACAGACGGACACCTTAGTGTGACTAGGGGCTCTGATACATTATTTTTATTATAGTGATTATTACTGGACCTTATTTTATATGGTAACCATATTTAATTTGCATTTTGACATTTATCTATATAATTATTAACATATTTGTTATATTCTTGAATAATGATACTGTAAAATAGATTGCCTATGAACTTTCCATATCCTTGGTTTAAAAATGAATTAATTCAACTTCTTTTGGTAATTACTGGTTGGATTTTTAGCTCTGGATTATCAATTCTCCGATTTTGGTTTATTGGATATCTTGTTGTAGTGACATGCCAGACCGATCTTATTGTTTACAGAAAACGTTTGATAACGCTTTATATAATTCAGGCTGGGCAAGGATCTTAACCCAGATAAATCAGACTGTTACTGCTGATACCGTAATACCATTATTCCCCTCCTCATTATCCCTTCGCCCCATCTTCCACCTCCCCCTTTTTATCCCCACCATCATTCCCCCAACCCCCCAGCCACCCCTCTCCCGTTATCCCCTTCCCTATCATTCCCTTGTCAGCCCCCTCTCTCTCCCCTCCCTCACACCCTCCCCCCTTCTTTCCTTCTTGCATATCCTCTCCACAGCATTCCATCCCTACCATCCCACCCTTCATCCCCTACCCTTCCTTGCACATCCGCTGGAGAAGATAAGTTTTCTCTACCTTCTATCATTCAGCAGGTTGTTTCATCTCCTGAAACGATTGTGAGAGAGAGAAGAAAATAAGAAAGAAAAATGGTATCGAGGCTTCCGTCCCACAGAAATGGCAATGTTGCTGCGGGGGGGCTTGCAATACCACAGCCCTGGGGAGACTGCAGGGAGCAGGGAACTCAACCCAGACAATGATGGTCTCACGTTAGGTGCGCTGACCTACATGGGTGGCCACAGGTCTATTGCCTCTCTCTATGTCTGTCTATCTCTCTCTCTCTCTCTCTCTCTCTCTCTCTCTCTCTCTCTCTCTCTCTTTCCCTCCCTCCCCAAAGTTTAGTTACATTGCTCCTTAGTTATGCTATAAAATTCAGGTTTGTGACCAACATAAATGAAGAAAATCTCAAGAGTATAGAAAAGACTAACTACGCCAATACCGAATTTATGAAACAAACCTTATGAAGACGGACCCTAAGATCAGTACTGTTTTCTCTACGACGGATCCTTATGCAAATCATTGAGTTATTGAACAATAATGGTAAACTTAAAAAAAAAAAAAAAAAAATGAAGTTCAAGAAAAAAAAAATTCTGAAATTTAAGTTTAGAACAACTTGTATTAACAAGGTAGACTTTTCACCACTGTATTAGACAACAATGGAAAATATTAGTTTCCATTCAGTATAAAAATTAATTTCCACTCAGTGTAAATGTCTTGTTGCTAGTGAAGGATTTTATCAAAAGAATTTATAGTTACCCTTCCCCTTGAATCAAATTTATTTGCCTCTCATTACACAGGTGTTTTATGACCCCTACTGGTTTATTGCTCTTCCCTGAATATAATAATATAAATAACAAATTATGCTCAGTCATACTTAATGACACAATAATTCAAATCTTTAAGTTATTCAGTGATGGACGTCATATCCTCAGTCATAACAAAATACAAAACTTTGCTTCTTTATTCCACTCAATCCCAAATGCATGATTTACCTAAAATCCTACAAGCCAACACACTCATGAACACCTTCAGCAGCACATCCAAGTTGCTAGGAACCATTAAAAAGGCATACTTATAATACTAGAAGACTTATACAACAGGGTTAAAAACCATCAATACAAACAAGAAAAAAATAAGTTTATTTGATATGAAGAAACCTGAAACCTGCAAGGAGCTTTCTTTACCTTAAAATGTTTTCTTTTTACATTTCAGTGAACTAGGTGCTAATTCCAATGACATTTTCTTTCAACAAGAATAGACTAAAATACGGCAAGGCCATGGCGTCTCCATATAGTGAAGTCATCCTTACAAGTCGTCTCGAGAAGCACACCGACTCTTCAAGATCATTTCTCAACTATTACCTGGCTACGATAATAGACGACGTCCATATAATCACCCCCAGATGCATTATATTTGATAATTTTAAAAACTGCTTCCTTCTTACCAAACACTCAAATTTAAAATCTTCTACAAGCCTGCCTACGAGAAATATCTACTTGATTTATTTTAGTCATAATAAAAATATGGGGAATTTTGATCTGGCTCTGTCTGGGAGTATACAGTAACTGCGCCCCAAAACACTTACAAGAGAAATATGGCGTCATTATTATCATCCTCACTGCTATTCACCCAGGGTTGCAGACAAAGAGCCTAGAAACTGTTTTCATTATGGAACGAGGACTTGTGACAGACGTCTTATCTTCCCTACAGGTAACGCCACAGACATCGTGACACATGTAAAAGAAATATGATGTGAACCTCACAGTCATCATATACGAAAGTTTCAAAATCTTTACCAGAAAGAGGACACAAGAGCAGAGTTGCCACAGTATATACCATTTCCTAAGCGGTTAAGAGAAACAGTACATTGATGGTACTTCATGTAACCTTTCAAACAGAGTTCAGGAATACTGATACAGTTATTGAACGCACAACACTAACAACGCATGCTTAGTTCAGCGGATAAATATTCACAACTTTTGGCATGGCAAGAATTAAGGTGCTTGGCCAATTGTGGTGCTACACTGAGCTCTTCTCCTGACGTGTTTCTCCCCATTCTAAAATGCTCTCCTTTCTCTAAAGTATATTCTGCTAATGAGGATATTAACTTAAAGCTGAGATGTACAGTTACTATTACATGGTAATTGCTTCCTCTCATCATGGTCTATCCCAATACAGAAGAATCAGAGAAAAAGAGAAAAGCTAAAAAATTATATGTATAAGTATATACAATAATATTAAATAACATAAAATCATTACTGCCTAAAATAAATACTTGCTCTAGCTTAATGACAGCCACCCAGAAGATCATGAACATGACTGTGCTTCACTTAGAACAGTAACATCCACTAAATGTACGAGGAACCAGGATAAGATTGGCAGGACTAAGATGCTTTATATATTAATTCATTATAGAGGCCACACATCAACACATTTACACGCACAACACCGCTTTCACAAACATACACTGCACACATACATATGTACACACACACAAATATATATATATATATATATATATATATATATATATATATATATATATATATATATATATATATATATATATATATATATATATATATATATATATATGTGGGCATCCTGCTCTGTGGTTTTGGCACAATATCGTCCAATCAAGAACTGCTACCAGGATTATCATCAACAGGCTGGTGTGTGAATATCTGCAGCTGGTGTTGGAAAGTGCTACAAGACTCTACATCTCTCTCCCACTTTAGAACCAAGAAAAGTGTTGTGCATGTGAAGTCAGTGAGGGAACACAACGGTCACCTATGGGTGGGTGAGGGAAGGCCTAATGGGGGAGAAGGAGGCAGAGGGTGAGGGGAAACTATTTCCCCCTTCCCTTCCCCAAACAGGCGCGCGTGTGCTCATGTTATGATAATGAAGTGTTTGTTCACCACGTGTATAGTGTGTATAGTGTGTATAGTGTATATAGTGTATATTGCATAGCATGTGTTTAGCATGCGCACGGTATGCGCATAGCATGTGTGGTATATAGCGGTGTGTCGGTCATACAGTGTTGTTATAGTAACGCGTCCGGCCGGCCTACCATATCACACATCCCCATTCCTCCCTCTCCCCACTGCCCACCTCAAGGACGGAGACCCTCTGCTCAACCACCACCACCATGAACCACATTCGGTATGTGTCATGTGCCATTTTCCCTACGGCCCCCCGGGCTTACCACACAGTTTGAGGTATGGCAGATGATGCAGCCAGCCAGCCACAAAGCCAGGGAAATGGTGCACCCAACAATGAAAGAAGAGGCACATGTCAGGTGTGTGGAGAGTTTCGAGCACGCAACAGAGATGGCTTATTCGTGCACACAATGGGTGTGCAGGATCACATAGGCCCCCAGCAGAGAGCAACCCACAGCCTCCACAGGCAGATGTCAATCCCAATGGCAACCTCCTCTCTTGCGAAAACCTTCTGCTGGCATTCAAATCCACTGCAGCAGTACCCTATCCCACATTCCTAAAGCAGCTCGCCCATATGCAGCAGGGAAATTCACAGACCTTCTTAAGCAGGTGAATGGAGGTTCCACCAATTTAGAAACCCGAGGCACCATTAAAGCATGGCGCAACCTGCTCATGTTTGGCAATGTTTGTCTTGCAGTTCCTGAACGACGAGGCAAACTGCTAACCACTTCAGTCATCAAGGCAGTGCGCAACTACCAAGAACAGATAATTGTGTCCTCTGCCCCACCATCGCAGGAATCACAGAGGTAGACCAAAGAAAAATTCCACTGAAAACGAGAAAATTTGCGCACAGGTTAGCAAAAAAATCGAAGAAGGCAACACAGTGGGAGCAATCAGAATAATTACAAGTGACGACACTGTAGCTCCCAAAGATGAGACCACAGCTCAAGCACTAAGAGACAAGCATCCAACAAGGGACACCATAGCTATCAACAACAACCCTGAAGGAGACCCCATCACTGAACAATTAATTTTGCCAGTATCAGAAGTGTATAAGGCGATAGTGTCATTTCCAGCAGGATCTGCAGGAGGTTACACGGGAATTCGACCACAATACCTCAAAGAGATGGTAAATCCAGTACTCGGAGCATCTGCATCAATTCTCCTCACCGAATTAACAACTTTTGTCAACAACTGCCTTGCTGGGCGAATCCCAGAAGAAATTAAACCTTTCTTTTGGAGCCTCATTATGCGCTTTGAAGAAGAAGGATGGGGAATCAGACCCATTGCTGTTGGTAACACCCTTCGCCGCCTAGTTGCCAAAGCAGCAGTAAGAAACATTCGCCTAGAAGCTGCCAGTTTACTCCAGCCACACCAACTGGGCTTTGGGGTCTCTCAAGGCAGTGAAGCTGCAGCTCATGCGGCAAGGGCCTACATCAGGGACCTATCAGAAGACAAGGCCGTAGTCAAACTTGACTTTAGAAATGCCTTTAATATGGTGAAGAGAGATGTGGTCTTGCCAGCCGTTCGGGATCGGTTCCCAGTCTCTTTCCCTTCATTTCAGCTGGCTACAGCAAACCCTCGACTTTTTGTTTGGGAACATGAAATTCCCTCGTCTGAGGGTGTTCAGCAGGGTGATCCACTCGCTCCACTTCTCTTCTGTTTGGCAGTAAGAGAACTAACTTCCAGCCTATGCAGCGAGCTCAACATCTGGTACCTGGATGATGGCACTCTGGCAGGTACTAGGGAGTCCTTGTTAGAGGACCTACAACGGGTGAAGACACAAGGAGAAGCCTTAGGACTCATCCTTAATCCCTCAAAGTGTGAAATTATCACAACAAATCAGGAAATAATCAATGCAGTGCAAACAATCCTCCCAGAAGTCACTACTACCACTCCATCCA
The DNA here is from genome assembly GCA_009830355.1 of Cherax destructor. Taxonomy (NCBI): domain Eukaryota; kingdom Metazoa; phylum Arthropoda; class Malacostraca; order Decapoda; family Parastacidae; genus Cherax; species Cherax destructor. Next base: position 24,099 of record WNWK01024731.1, read on the forward strand.
ACAGTACCCTCCTGGGAGCACCGCTGGGTCACCACGCCATCGACACTGTCCTCAAGGACAAAGTGAATGACCTGAAAAGAATGGAGGAGAGAATAAGTGATCTTGATGCCCATGATGCCCTGTATCTCCTCACAAGGTGTCTTACTATGCCAAGACTCACTTACTTCCTGAGGTGCGCACCCTCTTTTGAAAACCCAACACTTGACGAGTATGACGCACACCTGAGATCAACCTTCAAGAAGGCACTGAATCTGTCACTAGAGGATCAGCAATGGGAGCAGGCAACCCTCCCAGTGCGACTGGGAGGTATAGGGGTGCGCAAAGCAAGGCAGGTAGCGTTACCTGCATTTCTGTCATCGTGTTTGGCTTCCAGTGGATTAGTCAAGAGGATTGTCCCTGAACGTTTGGGGGGGTGGTGGGAGCTCAAGACCCCAAGTTCATTGAAGCAGCAGTGCAGTGGGACATCCTGGCAGACTCCTCCAGTAGACCAGCTCCTCCCAAAGAGCACAAACAGTCCCACTGGGACAAACCGATCATGGAAAAAATTTCCAACACAATGCTCACCAACGCTTCAGGAAAGGACAAAGCTCGTCTCCTAGCGGTGAAGGCACCACACTCAGGAGATTTCCTTCTTGCTGTTCCCAATTCCTCTCTGGGGACTCGACTCGACCACAGGCCATTCGGATTGGTGTTGCCTTCGCCTAGCCGCCCCCATACTCACCGAACATAGGTGTATTTGCGGCAGGGCGACGGCTGACCAATTCGGACTTCATGGTCTAGTGTGTCACACATCAGAAGGAAGTATGCTAGACATGAGGAGGTCAATGACATCATAAAGAGAAGCCCCGCCACAGCCCGTTGCCCAGCTCAACGGGAACCCAAAGTGCAGAGGTCTGATGGAAGTCAAAAGCGTCCTGATGGAGCCACCATGCTACCCTGGAAGGATGGTAAGCAGATTGCTTGGGACTACACCTGTGCTGCCACATTGGCAGACACCTACCTGCCACACTCCTTAGCCGAAGGGGTGGAGCTGCCAGCCACAGGGAGACCCAGAAGACCCGCAAATATGAAGACCTTCCCTCTTGCTATAACTTCATCCCAATAGGGTCGGAGACCCATGGAGCATGGGGCAAGTGTGCTCTAAAGTTTCTCAAGGAGTTGGGTGGAAAACTCATCATAGAAACCAAGGACCACAGGGCGACCAGCTTCCTGTTTCAGAGACTCAGTGTTGCGATCCAGAGGGAAATGCCTGCAGTATTCTGGGCACGCGGCCCACTGCCGGGAGTTGGACGAAGTATTTGACATGTAGCTCTGAGTTGTTATCTATGTTGTTTTACTCCCATTGTATTTTGTATTTTGTCTTGAAATAAAGTTTGTATAAAAAAAAAGATGGGGTGTAGGGAAGTGGAATATTCAAATGGCTTCAGAAAGAAATCTAAATATTCTTCCTTGAAGTCTTTTATCCACTTCTCCGAGGCAATGGGTCCCACAATTGACACTAGAGGTGGACCCCATGTTATATATATATATATATATATATATATATATACATATATATATATATATATATATATATATATATATATATATATATATATATATATATATATATATATATATATATATATATATATATATATATATATATATATATTTATATACGTATATATCTTTCTTTCTTTTAACACGTCGGGCGTTTCCCACCGAAGCGGGGTGGCCCAAAAGAAAACACGAAAGTTTCTTCTTTTACATTTAGTAATCTATACAGGAGAACGGGTTACTAGCCCCTTGCTCCCGGCATTTTAGTCGCCTCTTACTACACGCAGAAACAAGCGGGTATATAGAGAGAAAGATTGCAGTCAGCAGGACTTGGCAACACAAATGCCACATAAGCTGGGCAGCCTGGTTCACAAGCCATGTTTCTTTCCCAGCCTGGGCACGTCAGTCAGCCTCAAGCATGGATTCAAGCTTTTTCAATCTCCTCCTGTATGTTCTGACCTCTCAAGCGATATTTATATCAGTGCACCACTTGACCGTCCCCAGTAGCAGTATCGAGTCCTGCTGACTACGATCTTTCTCTCTCTCTTATATGTGGTACCTCGAGTTACGATATTTTTTCGTTCGAGAATGCTGTTCAAGTGCCATTACCAAACGAATTTATCCCCATAAGGAATAATGTAAAATAGACTAGTCCTTTTACACCCCCAAAAATATACTTACAAAAGCATTTAAAAAAATAAACTTACATAAAAGGGCGATTTTGGGGACCATCGTAACTCGAGGTACCACTGTATATATTTCTTCTTCTGATTAGGGGACTATGTCGTCTAATAGGCTTAAATTATCTAGACATTAGAACAGTTCCATCCAATCGATGTAAACATGAAGCTGGTGCCTTGACCCTGAAGCTGACTTGAGCGCTGGAGCCAATAACTCAGTGACATAGTTGTTCATTAGAGTGGCAGGCTGTTGAAGGAGAGATGCGTTCACTCGTGAACCTGTCATTCACTGAGCCAAGTTGTTATATACTCCGTCAGGTTGCGACTCAGGCAGCTAGATATTCACTTAATTAGCTAGTCAGTAAGTCAATCCGTCAGCTTGTCAGCCACTCTGCTAATTTTTTACTTAGCTAGAGTGTTAGCTAATCAGCTAGACAGTCAGTCAATATGTTAATCAATCTGCTGGTTAGTCAGTTACCTAGAAAGCCAACGAGCCAGTCATTCGGCTTGCTAGAGATTTAGTTAGCGAGACAGTAAGTCAGCTAGGCAGTCAGCTAGGCAGTCAGCTAGGCAGTCAGCTAGGCAGTCAGCTAAACAGTCAGCTAGGCAGTCAGCTAAACAGTCAATCAGTCACCTAGACAATCGGTCAGCTATTCAGTCATCTATTTCATCAGTCAGGCAATCAGAAAGTTAGTCAGTGAAATAATCAGTTCGTCAATCCATCCAATAGGGAATATATGAGCTGTGCTCACTTACCAAACATTGTGTCGGTAATTCTACCACTATTACTGTGAGCAAAGAAGAAACACGAATGAGACACAGTCACCTACAGATCAGCTGCACTATGTCGCTAAGCTAGGAAGTGATTTTCCTTAATGGGTATTTCTCATTTGTGTGGCCACATCCTTCATCCACTGATGCCGTATGAGAAACATGAAGCAGTTTTGTGTCCCAGGGAACAAGATTTATATTGTTGATGTGAGAGCAAGGGGCTAGTAGCCCCTTCTCCTGTACAAATTACTAAATGAAAAATGATTTTTTTTATGAAAGCTTTTCTTCTTTTGCGGGTTACTCTGCTCCGGTGGGAGATAGCCAGTGTTACCCTGAGGGTTACCCTGCTCCCACCGGAGCAGGGTAACCCTCAGGCCTTTGACACCCAGGAGCTAACACAGGCCAAGTAATGAGTAATGACATTAGCGTCTTAAAGAAATTCAGTTATTTAATACTTAACCTTCCTGTGTTATTTATTACCCTTTGTGCAATAAGCATTCTCTTATATACTGAATATAGTAATTAATTATTTTAAAAATATCAATCATAGGAAAAGTATCGGTATCGGACATAATTTTAGTATCAGCGCATCCCTAATAATTCGCGAACGGGCGAAATTATTTACAAACATTGTCTCTACGTCCACAGCAGGACTCGAACCTGCAAATTCTGTATCAGAGTACGCAGTACTTTACTACGGAACTAGACCCCAGTCTGGCTGCGGAGATTTAATACACAAACACGATTAGAATTTATAAAAGAAAAAGTCACTTACTGAGCTCTTCATGTTACTCAGAGGCAGTATGGGATCCAGGGATGAATTCAACATTTAAGCTTTGGCAAGCTATACTATAGCGCTGGAAAAGGAGGGTAGCAATCCTTGTGCTTTTATTAATTCATATCAGCTTGAAACACTATTCTTTGAGGAAACTTATGCCATTCCATCCCAAGGGGCTTTGGCTCTCCGATCCATTTGGCACAAAACAGTATTGATGAGCCAAGTTATTATATTTGTTGAGTTCGTTTTCTTCCTTACGATCACCAAGTCTACCCTGCACTATGCTAACCAACACTGAATCATATTTACAAATCAGCTAGAGTACATGAACATTAATAGTCTCGCACCAGCAGTTTGTTATTCATCTTGAGGTATAGCATGATCCCATAGTGCAAGCTGAAAAATATATACTCGAATTTATTAACTAAAATGATAGAGGCTTTCTCGAAAAGCATTAGCTCTTTTGATGATATCGTTGATTTCGTTGTATCTAACATGTCGTCCTATGGAACACTCACACTCAAGAACATGAACACAGTATTGACCGGCTGTGACAAATGCACGTACAGTGTAAATTCGAGGAGAGAGCTGAGAGTCACTGCAGTGTGGTCGAGACGTGTGTCATTATCCAATGTCCAGGAACATCTGGGACTGTGTCACTGGTGATAATAATAAAAAATCCCTCACACAGATGTCGTGGCGGACAGGTTAAGTGAATATCATTGTGTATCTCTCAGACGATGTGGGTTCGAGTCTTTTCCGCAGCCAAAGCTGTTTGCTAGATAACACTTAGTGCATTTACAAGGGTCAAACACTTACACACACACACACCTAGTAGCGATCAGTGAAGAGGCGGGGCCAGGAGCTGAGTCTCGACCCCAGCAACCACAAATAGGTGAGTACACCTGCTCATGGAACAGGAAGAGTAACCTAGTAGCTACCAGTGAGAGGCGGGACATTGTTTTCGTCCACAGCAGGACTCGAACCGCAAATTTGATCGAGTACGCAGTACTTTATACGGAATAGACCCCCCCTTGCGGAATTTAATAAAAACACGATTAGAATTTATAAAAAAAAAAATCACTTACGGGCTCTTCATTTACTCAGAGGCAGGATGGGATCCCCCGGGTGAATTCAAAATTTAAGCTTTGGAAAACAACTATAGCGCTAAAAAAAAGAAGGTTTTTAACAATCCTTGTTTTTGGGAAAAAAATTTCCATTCCATCCCAAGGGGCTTTGGCCTGTCCATTTTTGGACAAAAAGTATTGATGGCCAAGTTATTATATTTGTTGAGTTCGTTTTTTTCCCTCCCCCAAAATCTACCCTGCACTATTCTAACCAACATGAATCATTTTTACAAATCAGCAGAGTACAAACAAATAGTCTCGCACCAGCAGTTTTTTTTTTCATTTTGAGGGTTTGCATGATCCCATATAAGCTGAAAAAAATATACTAATTTATTAACTAAAATGATAGAGGTTTTTTCCCCAAA